>WSFP011479820.1:0-16360 GCA_009831015.1 Picea engelmannii
CTCACTTAGTTATGAATGAAATAATAGATTAATATTTATTGTCTAATTTATTTAAGGGAAAAGTAAATTAGACACATGTTTCTTGTTGACTTTTCAACACTCCCTCTCAACAAGAAAGGGATTATCCTTCACCCCAATCCTGTATCTATGATATTCAAATTTGATCCTGGTGAGTGCCTTTGTCAGAATGTCTGCATCCTGATCTTCTGTAGGAATGTATTGAAGCAACATGATCTTCCATTGCACACAATCTCTGAGATGATGATACTGGATATCTATATGCTTAGATTTTTCATGAAACACATGATTAATCGAGAATTTAATGCAACTCTGATTATCACAATAAATCATTGTCGGATCTAAATGAGAACCAAACAAACCAACCAAGATCTTTCTCATCCAGATAGCCTCACATGTAGCTTGACTCACTGTCCTGTATTCCTCTTCCGCTGAACTAAGTGCCACGGATCTTTGTTTCCTGCTGTACCAAGAAACAACTGTAGATCCGGTACTAAAGACCCCCCCTTATGTGCTCTTTATGTCCGTTGGGCTGCCCGCCCAATCTGCATCCGTGAAGCCATGCAACTTCACCTCATCCGTCTGTTTGTACCATAATCCATACTCAGATGTGTCCTTCAGATATCTCAGGACATGCTTACCCGCCTTCGAAAAGAGTTTGGTAGGCTTAACCATCGCTTGACTTAGTTGGTTAACCGTATAGCAAATGCCCAGTCTCATGTTCACTAAATACATTAGCAAACCCACTAACTGTTGATAGATAGTAGCATTCACTACCTCTCCAGAAGTAGCATCCTCTTTCCTCCAGTTTCCTGGAAGAGGAGTATCCATGGGTTTGCAACCCTCCATGTGAAACTTACCCAGTATCTCTCTTGCATACTTTCCTTAAGACACAAAAAGTTCACCATCTCGCTACCATATTTTCAATCCAAGGAAATAATGAAGAAGGCCCAAATCCTTCATCTCAAACTCCTTTGCAAGGTCATCCTTGCATGAGTGTATCAACTGCTCATCACCAGTCAGTATTAAATCATCAACATAAATCACAATGATTAAAAGTTTACCCTCAACCACAATTTGGTATAGGATTGCATCCGCTTCACTTTTGGTGAAGCCTAATCCAGTGAAATAGCTGTCTATCCAAGTGTACCAAGCACGGGGTGCTTGCTTCAGCCCATACAATGCTCTCTTGAGTCTACACACGTGCAACTCTTTGTCAAAGGTCTCAAAACCTTCTGGATGTTCAATGTACACTTCTTCCTCAATGATCTCGTTGAGGAACGCAGTTTTTACATCCATCTGATGAATGCACCAGCCCATCTACGCTGAGAGTGCAAGGATGGATCTTATGGAAGAGTACCTTGTGATAGGTGCAAAGGTCTCATCATAATCTATCCCCTCAATCTATGAGAAGCTCCGGGCCATAAACTTGGCCTTGTATTTCTCCACACTCCCATCAACAACTTGCTTTACCTTGTAGATCCATCTCGAACCTACCACTGATTTATCAATCGGTCTTGGGACAATTTCCCATGCACTATTTTTGACAATGGAGTCATACTCCTCTACCATAGCATCAACCCAAGTGGGGTCCTGCACTGCTTCTTGAAAGGAAGATGGTTCAGTCACAATACATTTGCTCATGACAGCCATGTATCCAACAAATCAATCAGGAGATTGTCTCTGTCTGCGTTGTGAAGTAGGGGCTCCTACATTCTGTGCAACATCTAGTCTCAATCTGTTAGCTTCTGTGGTGTGCTTTATGCCATTTATGATGGATGGCTATGCTTGAGTGGTTTCCTCCACTCCGTGAGCCTCTTCATGTGGCTGATCCACATCTTGAGACTCGGCTTTGGGAACCAACAATTCCTCTTCTACATGCAAGTCTAGCTCCCTCTCAAGTGACAACCGCATGGATTTCCCCTCATCGAATTTTATATCCCGTCGCATAACAATCATCTTACTGTTCAAAAAATACACACGATAATTATGGGGTGTTTCTGTGTACCCCACAAATATCCCAACTTCAGCAGTCGGTTCTAGCTTCTTCCTAGCATCCTTGGTCACATGCACATAAATAGATGAACCAAAAATTTTAAAATGAGAAACATCAGGTTTCTTACCAGTAAAAGCTTCTTCAAGTGTACTCATGCCAAGTACTCTATGAGGACAACAATTCTGCACATAAACCATAGTATTGCATGCTTCTGCCCACAAATGTATTAGTAGGCCCTGATCATGCAACATCACTCGTGCTGCACCCACGATCGTTCTGTTCTTTCTCTCCGCGACCCCATTTTGTTGTGGGTTATGAGGTGCTATGAGTTGTCTTCAAATTCCTTCTCTACTGCAGAAGTATTTGAATTCGTTAGAGATGTATTCTCCACCATTATCGCTCCTTAGAGCCTTCATTTGCTTCCCCGAATCTTTCTCCACCAATGCTTTAAACTCATAGAACTTTGAGAACGTTTGATCCTTCTTCTGCATGAAGAATATCCATCATTTACGAGAAAAGTCATCAACAAAAATAACATAATACCTATGTTTTTCTGTTGAAGCAACCGAGAATGTTCCACACACGTCCGTGTGAATTCTCTCCAGGATCACCGAAGCACGGTTCTCCTTTTCATGAAAGGTGGACTTTACATACTTCCCCAGGGTGCACCCTTTGCACTAATCTAACTGAGAAAGTGTTCCCATTGGAAGTCCAGTAGATATTTTCTGCATGATTTTCAAGGCTCCATGATGAAGATGGCCCAATCTCCTGTGCCATAATTTTCCCTCATCCCGACTCACCACTTTTTCTGCCTTGCCTATCATGGCATTGAAACCATCTACCTCCAGCATGTAGAGATTCTTAACTCGAAGCCTTATCTTCTTGACTTGACCCATTGCTTTATGTTGCAGGTAGGATTTTCCACTGCTAAAAACAACATCATAGCCTCTGTCCTCCAACATTGTGACTGAGACCAAGTTTTTCTTCAGACCTGGAACATGCATAACATTTTTCAATTGAAATGGTTTACCTGAATCCCTCTGAAAGTTAACGGTACCAATACCAGTTGCACTGTATCGTCCATCGTCGCCCATCTCTATATGCATTCTGAGATCTTTCTCCTCCAAGTCAATGAAAGACTCTTTATCTCCCATCATGTGGAATGAAGTGCCACTATCCAAATACCACACTGATCTCGATGCACCTGAAGCCATGCATGTGATCAAAGCGAAGTCAAGTTCAAATTGTGAGACAAGAGCCTCACCAGTTGCATCTCCAGCAACCGTCTTGTTCTTCCTCTTCTGCGGACAGTTAGTAGCGAGATGCCCATGTTCGTGACAGTGAAAACACTTCACTTTGGACAAATCCATCTTCTTGACTTTAGACTTGGATTTTGGATGGAATTTCTTCCCTTTCCCTTTCCTTGCCTTGGCAGTCAAAGCACAATCCTCTTCATCATCATGCTTTGATGAAGATCCATCTTTGGTGTTCTGCCTAAACTCCTCTTGCACTAGATCCGACCATAGTCATTCCGAATCCGACAATTTTTCCCTTCCATTGACAGAGTCTTGATAACTGTGCCAACTCTTGGGAAGTCCTAGGAGAACCAAGCTCACAAAATCATCAGCAACGACTGTTATTCCCACACTTCCAAGCTCATCCTGACATTGGACAAACTTCATGAGATATTTTGGAATGGTGTCGCCCTTCTCCATATTGATCTTCCTGAGTTTATCTTTGAGCACCAATTTCCTATGGCCGCTACTGTTTTGGAACAGATTCATCAAAACCTTCCACATTGCATGTGGTGTGGTTTTCCCATGGAGACTTTAGACAATGTGGTCTCGTACTCCCTCCAACAAAATCCTCCTCGCCTTTGCCATTTATTTTTCCATGCATCAAGATTTGCAGTGTCTGTCACATCCGGCTTAGGAACATCTCTGTCAATGTAATCCTTCAAGCCATTGTCTTCAAGTACTGTTTCCATCCTGTCCTTCCAAGCAATGTAGTTAGAGCTTCCCTCGAGTGCATACTCCAACCTCAAGCCATTGAAAGACATTTCGATCTTGAATTAACTGTCGCACCAAGAAAATCTTGCAAATTCGAATGTTATCCAACCACCAAAACTCAACTGCTACAATCCCTCTTTCCCTGAGAGGTTCACACCCCACCTGAGAGTAGCCTGAGGGAAGTTCACACCATGCCTGTGTATAGCCTGTGAACTTGACTGGGAAGTTCACACTGTAATGAACTGTAGGGTGAGGGGAGTTCGCACCTCTCCCTTGATCAGCCTGCGATAATTCTCAGGGAAGTTCGCACCTCTCCTTTGTCTAGGGTGCGAGAATTTCTGCTTTGAGAACTGTGCATAGTCTACAGTACTAAAGTTTTCACCCTACTAGAGACGAGACCTGCGAGAATGAAATTATGTTCGCACCTCACTTTTGTAGCTCCATGGCCTCCGTGGCTTTGATACCATGTAGAAATTTCAATACAAATTAAGTATTTTCTGCGATTCTCCTGATCTAACAATTATATGCCACTGTTAAATACATAATCGCTTCTACTATTATTCTTGCGGAAAATTAAACCACGATCATAACCACAATCACAAAGTGAAATATCAAGAACACATAACATAGAAGTTTTACCGGGAAAGCGTAAAGCTAAAAACCCCACTATCATATATTATGTATATCATGAATCATGAAACAATATCATACAAAACTCTAATCCAAGAGCTCTCAGTACAATACAATCGTCTCACACTATCATACACAAATCAAAAAATACATGTGCCAATTCCTGTGTCCAGACATCTTGCCTCCTCTGCACAAATCCTTGCAATTAGAATTCTCACAATGATACGAATTGCCTAGTTTGCACATGCTCATAAGCATATCCACTGCATGTGTGATCAAGTCACAAATGATATCCAAACTGTCCCTTTCACCTATTATCTCAACTGGGTCTCCACTAAATCTGACATGCATGTAGTTAACCGTGGCGAATCTTCAGTTGCACGTGAGTTCACTGATTTACTGAACTCTCACTAGTGCGTGTTTAGTTACAACTAGTACAACTGATATTAACTCACTTAAGTACACTTATAATTCTATTACAAATCCAACTCACTCAGTTATGAATGAAATAATAGATTAATATTTATTGTCTAATTTATTTAAGGGAAAAGTAAATTAGACACATGTTTCTTGTTGACTTTTCAACAATTAGTGATGGGTGTAATAGTTCCATTGTTCTTGATATTGGAGTAGAAGAAGAAAAAACTCCTACAGTCTCTGGAGAAAAGGTTATGTTGCGACATCAAAGACTGAGGCATATCGGAGAGGAGAGTCTTAGACTACTACATGATAAAGGAATGGTTGAAGGTATGTCTAACTTCTCTCTAGATTTTTATTTCTGTGAACATTGTGTATATGGGAAGCAGAATCCGGTAAGATTCTCCTCTGGTGCAACGAGGGAAGAAGGAATTTTACAGCTAGTGTTCAATGATGTGTTTGGACCTGTGTCGATTCCATTATTGGGAAAATCTATGTACTATGTCTCACTTACAGATAACTTCTCAAGGAATATTTGGAGATATTTCCTCAGGAAGGAATCTAAAGTCTTTGATAGGTTTATAGAGTTTAAGGCTCTTGTTGAGAATCAAATAGAGACAAGAATTAAGGTGTTGAGGACAGATAATGGTGGATAATTTTGCGGGAATGAATTTGAATAATTTTGTAAGAAGTGTGTTATAGAAAGGAAGAAGACTACTCCATATACACCTCAACATAATGGAGTTACAGAAAGGATGAATAGGACGTTGATGGAAAAATAAATGTGCATGCTCAATGGTGTCGGGTTAGGGCAAGAATTATGGGCATAGGTAGTGGGTATTGCATGTTACTTAGTTAATAGATCACCCTCATCAACATTGGGTGATAAGACTCCACAAGAGGTATGGACTGGTTGTAAACCTTCTCTCACACATCTCAAGGTATTTGGTTGTGAGGCCTATGTTTATGTTCTAAAGGAAAACATGAGTAAGCTAAATAAGAAGGATGAAACATGTATCTTTATTGGGTATAAATATGGTCTCAAAGTTTATAAGCTTTGGAACCCATAAACTAAGAAGGTTGTGTATAGCCGAGATGTGGTATTTAGACAAATGAAGGATGTTTTCAAACAGGAAGTCCTACCAAGTAAGGAAGAACTAGAGAAAATAGAGTTTGAGCCAAAGGATGATGAATCAGACTCTACATAAGAACAAGAATCAAAAGAAGAAGATTCTCATACTCCAGTATTGAGGAGATCGGTGTGGGAAAAAAGGCTACCGAAAAGCTATGCTCCATTTGATTTTCGTTCAAATTTTTCTTTGTCTATTACTGATGATGATCCTATAACTGTTAGGGAGGCATTGGATTCAGAGGATGGAAAACTATGGGAAAAGGCCATGGTTGAAGAAATGGTAGACTTGGATAAGAATGAGGCTTGGGATCTAGTGGAGTTGTCGACTGGAAGAAATACCATTGGAAGCAAATGGATATTTAAAAGGAAGTTGAATGTAGAAGGAAAAGTGGAGAAATAAAAATCTCGATTAGTAGCAAAGGGTTATTTCTAGGTTGAGGGAATTGATTTTGGTGAGATTTTTTCTCTTGTTGCCAAGTTAACTTCTATTACGTTTTTGTTATTTGTTGTTGTTGTGTTTGATTTTGAAGTAGAACAGATGGATGTGAAGATAGCATACCTACATGGGGATCTGGAAGAAGAAATATATATGAAGCAACCATAAGGTTTTTCTATGAAGGGAAAGAAGGAGCTGATATGCAAGATGAAAATGTCCCTGTATGGTTTAAAACAATCACCAAGGATGTGGCATCAAAAATTTTATACTTATATGTTGAGACTTGGATTCACAAGAAGAAAAGAGGATCACTGTGTGTATTTTAAATTAAATGGTGATCATTTGATTGATTTGGTCTTATATGTGGATGACATGTTGCTGATAGGAAACAACAAGGAGATTATCTAGGATGTGAAAAATCAGTTGTCCTCTAAATTTGAAATGAAGGATCTTGATTCTGCAAATTTCATTTTGGGCATGGAAATTAAAGAGATTAGAAAAAAGAGAAACTCTGGTTAAATTAGAGAAAATATGTTGAGACAATATTGCATAGGTTTAATCTGTAGGAATGTAAACCTGTCAGGGTCCCTATTCCTAAAGGTGTAAATTTATCTACGGATCAGTGTCCCAAGACATAGGTAGAGGAGGAGGAAATGTTTCATGTTCCATATGCAAGTGCGGTTGGAAGTTTGATGTATGCAATCATCTGTACTAGACTGGAAATTGCACATGAAGTGGGAGTTTTGAGCAGGTATATGTCAAAACCAGAGAAGGAGCATTGGACAACAGTAAAGAAGGTTTTTAGGTATTTGTGTGGCACTGCTAGCTATGGATTGTGCTACCAAGGAAGACTAGGGTTGGCCAAAGTGTTGGAAATGCATGGATTTGTGGATGTAGATTGGGATGGAGATCTAGATCGTAGGAGATCTACAAGCGGGTATGTGTTTAACCTGTTTGGAGGAGCAATCAATTGGACGAGCAAAAGACAATATATAGTGGCACTTTCAACTACAGAAGTTGAATACATGGAAACAACTCATGCAACCAAGGAAGCAATATGGTTACAAAGATTGTTTTCAGGTATTGGGTTGGTACAACAAGTTGTAAGGATAGATTGTGATAGCCGGAGTGAAATTTTTCTGGCGAAGAACCCGACTTATCATTCAAAGACAAAGCATATTGATGTTCAATATCACTTTGTGAGAGACATGGTTGAATAAAATAAGGTGTTGTTGATGAAGGTGGACACTTTGAAGAATGTTGTAGATTCATTAACAAAATATGTGAGCACTGAGAATTTCTCCTGGTGTCGAGGATCTATGGGCATTGCTACTATGGATTGTTGACTATGTAACCCTATAACCCCTTTGTTTGGGGGGCACGATAGCTCGTTGGAAAGGTCTATCTGAGGAATACACATTTTTCCGCAAGACTATGACTCCGACTACATTCTGAATGTGGCAAGCTCTAAAAACGTTGTTTAGTGCCTCAAAATGGCCCTGAAAGTTTGGAACTTGAAAAACTAGAAACACAACTGCCAAAATGAGCTAGTTGGAATAGGTGGGTGGCCACTGATATCCACCTGGATCAAACCTCCCTCCTTAGGAAGAAATGGTATCCATTTCTTTGAGTTCCCGAGGGAGAGGGGAAAGCGATTGAATGTTGGTGCACTTCTTGCTTTGCTAGAGACATTGCATTGTGGAAGGTTGTCATGAACCTATTGTTGGTGGGGTTGAATCTGTTCAACCAATCAGGATAAATGAAATGTCTGGGTGCAAAAGGAATATATGTGCTTTGCTTCATTCTTTTTGACTTGCTTCTGTTGGATAGAAGGTGCTTGGGTTGAGGCTATAGTGGTTGCAGTATCCTTCTGTTCACCTTTTGAACAGATTATGAAGAAGTTGAATTTTGCAGTATGAGATACTACCTTGCGACATTGTTTAGGTGGGACAGTGGTTGGAAATACCTCTGTTATCCTATAGAGATGACCCCCCAGAGTAACAATGACACTATGGGGTCGAGACTCATAGATATCATGGTGCTTCCACATATATGGTTGGCCGAAGAGAACATCACATACATCGAGAAGGGAAATATCACATAATACCTCATCCTTGAAGGGCTAGATGTCGTATGGCAATCGACACTATTGGCTGACATGAAGATCTTGTCCTTGGCTAAGCCACTCGATGTTGTATGGCTGCGAGTGTGGTGTTGTCGACAATATCAACTATTTGGCGACCTTTTCTGAGATGAGGTTCTTATGGCTTTTGCTATCCACAATAAAATGCAGCAGGTTCCCCTTCACCCACATATGTGAATGAAAAAGGTGCTCCCCCTCTTCAGGATCTGTGGGTTCTTCTGGTTGAATTGTTGTGGTCGTGACAATAGCAATGTGTTCTGCATCGATGATCTATGTTCTATCAGTATTTTTTGAATCAGATTTTGAATTAGGGTTCGACTCCTTGTCTTTGATATTGGCTGCCAATAACTGTTTTTTGCGATATTCATAGTTGTTGTGCCAGGTGATTTTGTGAAAATCACACCATTTTCCAATGTCCTTCTTTTTCTTTTCTTGACCCTTATTTTCATGTGGCTTGGACTAGTTTTCAGGAGACTGTTTGTTAGGGTCGTCTTTATCATACTTTGGTTGTTGCAGATTTGCAGACCCGAACTCCCATTTGTTCTGGTGCTTAAATTTCTGCTCAATTTTAACAACATATCGATAAAAAACACCAAGTGATGAGATGTCCAGAAAATCCATTTCAGTTTGGATGTATCTGTGTAGAGCCCCAAAGTATTTCAGAACCAAATTTCGTTCAAAGTCTTTCATACCCAACTTGGTGCGCAATATAGAAGTTATTGGTGAACTCCTAAACTGCTTGGCCCCTCTCTTGCTGCAGTGTGGTCCAACTCATGTACTAGTCCTCATAGTTTCCAACAGGGTAATGCTGTTCCTTTACCGCATCCACAAAAAAATCCCAAGTGGGCCTGACTCCATATATTCTAGACTCTTATGTGGAACTTTTCTCCTAGTAAGTTTCCCACCAATATTTGACATGGGGGAGAGCTTTAAGGAGTGCGAAGGTGATCTTTTCTCTGTCAGAGAAATTATGAACAAAGAAATAACCTTCTAGCATATTTAACCATTTTTCTAGGGCATCCGCATCTATCTGTCCTTCAAATATTAGAATATCAAAATTAAATTGTACATTTAAAGGAGAGGTGACTCCAAAGTGGTCGCTTGATGAATATGTTCATGTTGTTATTGGCAGGTGTTGAATGATGTGGGAAAAATTCTCCATCATTTTGTCCCTTTGTCGCGTGAGAGCTTGCTCAAGCAACAGATTAATATAATTTTCTTCTCTGTCGTTTTTATTTTCTTCTGCCATGGAGGCTTTCTTGGGCATGAGAGAGCAATTTTCTTCAAGAGATACAAGCTCGAGACCCAACTTGCTATACTTGGACCTCATCGGGGACATGCACTGAAAAATGATCAAGAGAAGCCTGCTCTGATACCACTGATTCAGATTATTTTTGGCATGAAATGAGAGCGGAGATATAATAAATAAATGTACAATTATAGTATAAAAAAAATGTATCAGAGATGCAACCATAAACACATAGATACAATAATACACAATTTTCTATTAATGTGCGAAAATGTACAAAGACTGTAAAAATACAAAGTGAAAGACTCGTTAGAATGGTGGAAACTTATCTCTAAGAAGATATGTGTCCACTACTCGCATCACAAGAAGATGGTTTACAAAGAGGATCTAAAGTCCTTTTTAACATAAAGAAAATCCAAAACCCTAACCCCGGAAGATGAAAATCCAACAGTTTTGTGGACCCCGTTTTGGGTAGTTTGGTGTATCAACTTCCCAAGGGAGTAACTTTGGCATACGCTCTTCGTTTTGGGCGCACGATAGCTTGTTGGAAAGGTCTATTCGAGAAATACACATTTTCCTGTCAGACTCTAGCTTCATGTATAGTCTAACTGTGGAAAGCTCTAAAAATGTTGTTTAGAGCCTCAAAATGGCCCCATAAGTTTGGAACTCGAAAAACTAGAAACAAAGCTGCCAAACTGAAACTACCAAAATGAGCCAGTTGGAATAGGTGGGTGGCCACTGATATCCACCCGGATGAATACTGATCCATATTATTTTTGACACGAAATGAGAGCGGAGATATATTAAAGAAATGTACAGAGATATCTCAGATATCCAATAACATAACAGAAATGTATCATAGATGCAACCATAAACACATAGATACAATAATTCACAATTTTCTATTAATGAGCGAAAATGTACAACGACTGTAAAAATACAGAGTGAAAGACTCGCTAGAATGGTGGTATCTTATCTCTGAGAAGAGATGTGTTCGATAATCACATTTGCAAGAAGATGGTTTACAATGAGGCTCTAAATACCTTTTTAACATAAAGAAAATCCAAAACCCTAACCCCGAAAGATGAAAAGCCAACAATTTTGTGGACCCCGTTTTGGGTAGTTTGATGTATCAACTTCCCAGGGGTGTAACTTTGGCATACGATCTTCATTTGGGGTGCACGATAACTCGTTGGAATGGTCTATCCAAAGACTACACATTTTTCATTATAATTTGACTTTGTCTGTGGACTCACTGTGGCAAGCTCTAAAAACGATGTTTTGGGCCTCAAAATGGCCCCAAAAGTTTGGAACTCAAAAAACTAGAAACAAAACTGCCAAACTGAAAATACCAAAATGATCCAGTTGGAATAGGTGGGTGGCCATCGATATCCACCTGGATCCTCCCTCCTTAGGAAGCAATGGTATCCATTGTGTTGAGTTCCCGGGGGAGAGGGGAAAGTGATTGAATCTTGGTGTGTTGCTTGCATTGTTGGAGCCGTTGCACTGTGGAAGGCTGTCATGAACGTTTTGTTGGTGGGGTTGAATCTATTCAACCAGTCGGGCTACATGAGATGTCTGGGTGAAGAAGGAATATTTTCTCTTTACTGCATTCTTGTCGACCTGCTTCTGTTGGATAAAAGGTGCTTGGGCCGAGGTTGTAGTGGTTGCAGTATCCTTTTGTTCACCTTTTGAACATATTGTGAAGAAGATGAATTTTGTAGTACGAGATACTACCTTGCGACAATGTTTAGGTGGGACAGTAGTTGGAACTACCTCTGGTATCCTGTAGAGATGACCCCTGAGAGTAAAAATGACACTACGGTGTCAAGATTCATAGATAGCATGGCGCTTCCACATATATGGTTGGCCCAAGAGAACATTACAGACATCTAGCGGGGAAACATCACATAATACCTCATCCTTGAAGGGATGGATGCCATATGACAATCAACACTACTGGCTGACACAAATATCTTGTCCCTGGTGAATCCACCTGATGTTGTATGGATGCGGGTGTGGTGTTGTCAACAATCCCAACTGTTTGACGACCTCTGCTGAGATGAGGCTCTTATGGCTTTCACTATCAACAATAAAATGTAGTGGGGTAATTTTCACCCACATCTGTGAATGAAAAAGGCACTCCCCCTCTTCAGGATCTATGGGTTCTTCTGGTTGAATTGCTGCGGTCGCGACAATTAAAGTGGGGTCTGCGTTGATGATCTGTCTTCTATCAGTATTTTCTGAATCATATTCTGAATTAGGGTTTGACTTCTTGTCTTTGATCTCGACTGCCAATGACCATTTTGAGTGACATTCATCGGTGTTGTGCTAGGGGATTTTGTGGAAATCACACCATTTTCCGGTGTCCTTCTTCGTCTTTCCGTGACCCTTCTTTTCCTATGGCTTGGACTGGTTTTTCTGAGACTGTTTGTTAGGTCCGTATTTATCATACTTTGGTTGTTGTGGATTTGCATACCCGAACTTCCATTTTTTCTGGTGCTTAAATGTTTTCTCGATTTTAACAACATATCGATAAGCAACACCGAGTGATGAGATGTCTAGAAAATCCATTTCAGTTTGGATGTATCTGTGTAGAGCCCCATGGTATTTCAGAACCAAATGTCATTCGGAGTCTTTCATACCCAGCTTGGAACGCAAGGTATGGAAAGTATTGGTGAACTATGGAACTGCTTGGCCCCTCTCTTGCCACAGTGTGGTCCATCTCATGTACTGGTCCTCATAGTTTCCAACAAGGTAATATTGTTCCTTTACTACATCCACAAAAAAATACCAAGTGAGCTCGACCCCATATATTCCAGACTCCTCTATGAAACTTTACTCCCAGTAAGTTTCCCACCAATGTTTGACATGGGGGAGATCCTTAAGGAGTGCGAAGGTGATATTTTCCATGTCGGAGAAATTATGAACATAGAAATAACCTTCTAGTAGATTTAACCATTTTTCCAGGTCATCCGCATCTATCTGTCCTTCAAATATGGGAATATCAAAATTAACTTGTACCTTGAAAGGCGAGATGCCTCTAAAGTGGTCGCTTGATGAAGATGTGCATGTTTTTATTAGCAGGCGTTGAAGGGTGTGGGAAAAATTCTCCATCATTTCGTCCCTCTGTCACGTGAGAGCTTGCTCAAGCAACATATTAATATAATCGTCTGCTCTATCTTTTTTATTTTCTTCCGACATGGAGGGTTTCTTGGGCATGCGAGAGAGATTGTCTTAAGAGAGACAAGCTTGAGACCCAACTTGCTATACTCGGACCTCATCGGGGACATGCACTGAAAAACGATCAAGACAAGCCTGCTCTGATACCACTGATCCAGATTATTTTCGACATGAAATGAGAGAGGAGATATAATAAAGAAATGTAGAAAGATATCTCAGATATCCAATAATATAATAGAAATGTATCAGAGATGCAACCATAAACAAAAAGATACAGTAATACACAATTTTGAGCGAAAATGTACAAAGACTGTAAAAATACAGAGTGAAGGACTCGCTAGAATGGTGGCAGCTTATCTCTGAGAAGAGATGTGTCCGATACTCGCATTCACAAGAAGATGGTTTACAATGAGGCTCTAAAGGCCTTTTTAACTTAAAGAAAATCCAAAACCCTAACCCCGGAAGATGAAAAGCCACAGTTTTGTGGACCCCGTTTTGGGTAGTTTGTTGTATCAACTTTCTGGGGGCGTAAGTTTGACATATGATCTTTGTTTGGGGTGCATGATAGCTCGTTGGAAAGGTCTATCCGAGGACTACAAATTTTTCCACTAGAATCTAACTACATTAGTAGATTGACTATGGAGATCTCTAGAAAAGTTGTTTAGGGCCTCAAAATGGCCCCGAGAGTTTGGAACACGAAAAACTAGAAACATAACTACCAAACTGAAACTGCCAAAATGAGCCAGGTAGAATAGGTGGGTGGCCACTGATATCCACCTGGATCAGTTAAATATGTGTTATATTCTTTGAATGAATAACAATAGTTTCTACATTGTGCTGGTTGCATAGGGGGGTAAGAGGGGGAGTTGCAGGGGGTGATAGCCCCCCCTTGTGTGGGGGTTTGGGGTAGCACCCCCAATTTTTTTTTCCCTCGGTTTTCATGTCCATTTTTGGGCATTCCTCAATTTGCATGTCCATATATGGGTGGTTTTTCGACACATGGTTTTACGCCAATGGTTTTCTATTTCCGATTAAGGAATTAGGGTTGTTGACTAATCCAGCTCATTAGATTAGGGTTTTGGATGTTGTTGGATCCTTTCATTATATTGTATTGTAAACAATGTATGAATGAATGAATATAGAATATGTTGGTTTTCTTGGTTTGGGTTTCCAGGGGAAAAATATTTGTGTAATGTTTGCATTTTCCATTGTATGTTTTCTGTTCTGTTATTGAAATTTGTTTGCAGTAAACTATTGTACAAGGTTAAAATCTACAGTAAGATCTTGATGAATTTTTCAAGTAATTCTTATGAAATAGAGTTACCACCAGATATTAAAATATCTCCAATATTCAATGTTGCATATATGTATCCTTACAAAGAATTTGGAGGAGGAGATGGAGATGACAGTGACACTCTTCAATGGATGAAGCAACTACATACAACAAAGAAGTTGTAGATGGAAATAATTCTTGACCAGAGGATTTCTAAGAAGACTAGAAGGAAGGATTATTATGAATATTTGGTCAAGTGGAAAGATCTTCCTGATGAAGATGCAACATGAATGAGTGTTGTAGAAATCGAGAAGCATGGTAGAAATCTTGAAGACCTCATGGAAAAGAGTCCATGAAAAATTATGTTCCAAGGGATTTTGATGCAGGAGAATCAAATTAAATCTTAAATTTTGACCGTAGGAGGGTAAAAACATTTACTAAAGGGGGTTGGTTCCCTTAATTTTAAATTTTTATTGTAATAGATGAGTCGAGAGACTTCCAGAAGATGTCTAGATTGAATTGGTTGTATTAAGTGTAATTCTTTAGTTGATTTTTAGAACAAAGTGAGTAAATTAAGGATTTGTTGATATTTGGCTAGGGTGTTGGTTGTTAGATCCATACGAGAACTCATATGAGCTATATTGTTGTATAATGGATTTGAGTTACTAGGTAGCGGAGTGTGTGAGATAGTGGATTCTTTTATGGGAAAGTGAGATTGAAGATTGTGATTTTGTGTGAGAGCTCTCGGATAATTCTATCTCAAGTTCATGTATTAAATAAATGAAATGCAGGGTTTGATTTCATCGATGGTATTAAGTGTGTGATTTATATCTCAATCTAATTCATTAAGTGGTAGTTCGATCACTCTCTCCAACAACATATTTAAACATTCTGTAAACTTAATCCTTTAAGTTTATAAATATTTTACAGATAATTTATAGTGTATAGGATCTTTAATCCTCGACCATCGAATCTGGAGTGGAGGCATCGAGACTGTCAGATCGTACTCTAGGCAGAGAAAAAAATACATTGAGGTTTGATCGTTGATCGTTGATCATATTTAGATAAAAGATCCTTAATTCTCATTGACTGAGTAGACGAATTGAAGTCAAATCCGTCGATCAGAGACAAAATAAGATCCAACAACGAAGATCCATAATGCATGTTGAAGTTGCTTGATCGTTAATTTTATGGAGGGGTCGTGGTTTAGATTTGGACCGTCAGTTGATTTGGCGAATTTTCATTTTAGGATTAATGCGTGCGGTGGACAAGCTGCTAACATGCCACAATGTTGAGATGCACTGACCATTGATCGCAACAGTTGATTAAAACACAACCGTTAGATCGTCCTTTCATTGGATGACTTTTTGGGCATTTGATCATGACAGGGAGAAAGATCTACAACCAATATTTGAGGTGGGATTAGAACAAGGTCACAACCTTCGGTCATATAAGGAAATAATTAATCCTTGTTCCAATGATCTGTTTGTTAGACCACAGACCCAACTATTGGTCTTATTAACACTAGAAGGGAGACAAAATGTCTTTGAACAAAGGGATACAATGAAGCATTGGTCCAACCAGGCTATCATTTTATTACCTTTGTAACATCCCCACTATAATCCCCATTTTAATTAATGCATAATGTAGATATGAATGTGGTCGTGACCAAGTGATGTGTATGTGAAATGTATTTTCTCAATTATAAGATATAAAATATCATGCCAACTACTAGGGTGTTGGTTGTGGAGCCTGATTATCTTCCTAATTCAAAGGTCTTTGTTTTCAGCTGTGTTTATACCCCATGGAGAATTTACACCCTAGAAGAATGTACACTCATCCACACGGAGGATTGCAGGGGGGGGGGGGGGGGT
>WSFP011479821.1:0-16360 GCA_009831015.1 Picea engelmannii
AGATGAGATGCACATATCACATGACATTTTTAATCTATTTGATGATATGTAGCCACATTCTTTTGGAGATTGTTTCTTATGGTTGTAAAGTTGAATTTAAGTAGAGAATTGGATGAGGATAGGGTTGCTTCTATTTTGGAGGAATCGTTAATTGTATTCCCTTCACATGAGATATTATTAACACAAGAGGATTTCTACCTTCAATAAGTTACATGATACTCACATAATGATTGTTCCACTGCATTTTGGTGCCTATTATGGGAAGCGTGTCAGTGAGAGGTGGTAGTCATAATTAGGAGTAGTTAAAAACTGTGGAAGGTGCACTCCTTTAATGTTGTTCAATATTGTTTCAGGAATTTATTCATAGCCAACAATGAGGGTTCCCACCTTGAAGGAGTTACATGTTTTCAATGCATTCATAGCAACATAGAGGGTGTTTATATTATAGGATTTACACACCTATGTTTATCATGTGTAAGGTCACTTGAATTGGATATTCCATGGTTGATTATTCTTACAAAGTAGGAGGGAATTCCACCTTGGCCAATTTTATTTCTAGCAGATGGAGGACTTACATTGTACCCTTCTTTCCCCATTCCATTATCAACAAATAAGAGGTTATGGTTTTGAGAATTTGCAAGCTTCGGGATAATGAAAAACTTATTTATTTTGGCAGCATTGCTCAAGCTAGGGCTCCTCTATCTCCAATGTCGCTCAAGCTAGGGTTGTCAGGCTCCTCTGTATCCTTTGTCGCTCCTATGTCGAGTTGGGATCCTTTGTCTTCTATGTCACTCCTCTGTCTAGTCGGGCTCCTCTGTCTCCTTTGTCGCTCCTCTCTCGAGCCGAGCTAGGGATATCGGGAGCTGAATGCGGTGAGGTAGGGATATCAATGATCAACTCATGAGGTAATTATGCAATGATCTAGTCATGAGGTGAGATTGTGGTGAAGTAGTTGGGATATCAACGGGAAGGTTGATATATCGGTGCAAAGGTAGTGATATCAGGCGAAGAATTAACAATGGTTGAGAGACTTTTTAATTTTTGTTATATATATATATATATATATATATATATATATATATATAATTTATATAATGTATATTATAATTTATAAATATATAATTTATTATATATAATTTATAATTTATATATATTAATAGTGGTGACAACGACGATGACGATGATGATGATGACAATGAGCATGACAATGACTATGATGACAATGATGAAAATGATGACGATGATGACTATGACAATGATGGCATTCCTATTCCTATTCACGACGATGAAAATGATGACAATCATAATCATCACTTGCCATCAATGTTTTTTTTAAGCGAAATTTCTCCAAATTGGCTAAATTTAAATTTTTTGAAAGAAAATTTGGCTAAATTTCTTCATATTTTCATTAAAAAAAAAAAATTGCAGCCTAATTTATGATAATAACTCTCTATATTTTTATACATTTCTCCTAGAAATAAAACTTTTCCATGAATATATAATTGGCTTCCTTAACATTTTTCGCCAAATCCATGATTGTGTATTATAAATTTTAGGCAATATTTTCTACCTCTAAAGTTTTAGGTAGGTATTGATACTCATGGGAATACCATGAACTTATATTTGAAATCATATAAGTATTTGTATGAGACAACATTTTTTAATACTTGACTTTTTTTGTTCACTTATTTCAACATATATATGGTATACCATATTGTATATTGTTGGATAGGCATTTTGGATAAGTTTTGGGATCTGTGCCAAAATAAGTCAAAGAAGAAAAGATAGTTAGAAGATGGACCAGAGCATGTGACATGAACTGATTTTAAGAAGTCAAAGCATGCGACACAGAAATGCACAAAAGGTGGAAAACAATTATAGACCGTTAGGGTTTTGGGACATTTTTGTCCACTTTGTAGCGAGATTAGCCCTATTTTGATGTATAAATATGTAAAGGGTTTTTGGGTAGAGAAGAGGTTGGAGATAGGAGAAGTTTCTAATGCTTGTTGGGTAATTTGAGTCAAATGAAGGTAGAATTTTGAGGTATGACCGAGGAAGTGAAGCTCGCACTACATCAGAATGGATAGGCAGGTTTGGGTAATGTTACTATTTCATATTTAATAGTGCAGTGTGCAGCTGTAAGAGAATGATCAATGACTAATAAAAGAAGCCAGTCGTTGTGGATGTAGCCCAAGTGAGGTGAACCATGTTAAACCTGTGTGTTGTGATGTGTTGTCTTTGCATTTTATGATGTTTAATGTTATGGTGCAATGTTGATAAATGCTTAATATGTTGGATGCATTATTCATATATATTGTTACAATGTCACACAATGACGTAATGAACATAAAGTAAAGGAATGTCGCACACAAGGTCTGACGCTTAATAATTAATTGTGAAGTAATGGAGACTGCGCACATGAGTAAATGATAGGTTGAATGCCTCACTTGCCCTCATCACTACATAACCTTTGTTCATGCAACCCCTCTAGATGCCTTGGGTGAGACTTCACTTGCTCTGCAGGTGATGTCGAAAGGGATGGTGTTTAAAGGCTTTGTTGGTATATAGATGATTAACCCTGGGTCTGCCCACTGCATACCAACAAATGCTTCTATTGTCGAGACTGGGAATTATAATTAAGGGGAATGTTTTGGAGGTTGAATAAGGAAGAAATCGAAGAATGGATAGATAGGAAGTAACAAGACTTTTCCAAAGAACAAAAAAAAAACCCTCGACTTAGAGACGAACAATGGTTGCAAAGGTATGTATTCACATATCTTCATGAAATATTTTGTGGTGAATTCTCGATAAACGTTGGTAGATATAGAGATGATATCTTCATGAAAATGTTGGTAGATATAGAGTTGAATCTCTGAGAAATTGGACTCATGGATTCATCAGACAACTTAATACAATAAGTAATAAGGTTTCTCATGAAATTGATTTTAGGTTGAATAATATATTGGGGGGTTGTGTTATAGAGTTTGCAGTAGATTGTACCAAGTATTATAGTGTTGTAGAGAGGGAATTTTTCAAGGGTACATGCAGAAGATATTCGAGTGCATTGTCTACTTGGATAAAGATGTTACTATTCGATAAGAATGTAATGAAGATGGAGTCTGCCAGCTAGGCGCCTTCGCGCACATAGGGGGACTGGGGGATGACCAGAGGATGGTCTAAGACTGGGAAGGATGAGTAAAGATCAGACAGACTAAGGATGCCAAGAGAAGAGGATATTCGCTAAGACAGAGAGATTGGAGTACTGCACTGTGGGAAAATGTTTAGAGATAGTAAGAAGGAGACTATGGTTGGGAAAGAAGAGTAGCACAGAGAATTCGAGGAAAGTGACCCCTACGCAGTACTTCATATCACATTGTAAGGAGAAAGGAAAAGGAAAGAAATAGATCCTCAGTATTGTCCAATAGAAGAAGGAATTCCCTCTTATATCAGAATATGTGTCGAACCCACGACCTCGTGTGCATCACTGATAATTGAACCAAGAATCGAGACTTATTCAAGAGAAATTGTAGTAAGTGGAGGAAGTTAGAACAATAGTCAGAATAGTGGAAGTAGCTCAACAAAACATAATCATTCAGCATCACCAAGGGTAAGTACAACACCGATTACAATGGCAGGGATAGATCATACACTAAGAATATGTTTCTTTATGAATTTGTTGTTTTGCTAGTGTCTATGCATGAATATTAATGTGTTACTTTCAACTATTTTCTAGTAGATGGATTGGGTACTGGGGAATTGAGAGTGATGTAAGGGGGGGGAGGGGGGGGAGTGGCCATAAGAGCTTCCACCTTCACATGGTTGTTCATTTTCAGTAGAGAATAGATTAGGATTTGGATAGTCCTGGAGAAAATCTCCCTCTTCCCAACAAAACAACAACAAAGTCAATGTTGACTTCGTTGTTGCTCCATCAAATCGAGGGAGGTTTGCTCCAAGATTATACTACTCCAATAAATTATTCTCGAAACCAAGAGGAGCTCATTCAAGTATTCATGTAGTCAAGTCTTTTTAATTATTATTTAGTCATAAAAATGTTTATTAATTTATTTTATTATTTTGTTGATTGTTTAAGTGTTGGTTTAATTATTATAATAACTATTGCATGAGATCTATTGGAGCATCATTAAACAAATATCATACAAGGACAACCATTGAATATCCAAGTATTTGATTTGTTATTCCATTTCGAATTGAAATTGATTTGCATAATTGACTTGATGATTTATATTGTGGTTTTGGTTCTTCCCACTCACGTATGATTGACATGATGATTTATATTGTGTTGTTGTTACCTTGATTTTGACAGTGGTTACTTTCTATGTGGTTTCTAAGGCCTTAGAAAGGTGTGGGAGTACCTCTTCAAAACATGTGGACAACTCTTCTCCTACCTCCATTGCAACTTCATGAACTTTTTCTTAAAACTTTCAGGTATTCAATCTTGTTTCTTTAACTTAACTAGTGCAATAGTTCTCTAGTCCATTTGGTTAGATAAAAATGTGGTGGTTTTCGTTCCTTGTTTTCTCCATTGACTCTAATTTGTTGTAGAATAATCATGAGAAAGTGATTAAAAATATTAGCATCTTCCAATATGAGGTAGATGCAGATGCCACCCCATGACATGGATCGTCTCCTCTATACATTATTCTTATTATTAATCCATTCAATAAATTTAAATATCATTTGCCTAGGTTTTTCAGGGAATGGGTAACTTCTATTAACGAGGACATGGTTGCATTCTTTGATCCATGCAATAATAATGATGCTCATGACAATGACTCGTGTATGAGACTATTTTTAAATGGAATGTAAATGGATTCATTGCTTGTTGTTTTTTAAATGGAATGTTTTGATTTTGACTATGATGCAATTTTTGACCCTTGGTACTAGGACATCATCTTGTACTTGCGAAACCAACAATTCCCTTCCCACTTGCAGGCCAATGCCAATAGGAGACTAAGGTTAGAAAGTACTAAGTATGCTATGTAGAACAATTGGTTGGTCCATAAACATGTTGATGGTATGTTGCTTTGATGTGTTGGTAAGTTCCATGCCAAATCTATACTTTGGAAATTTCAGGATGGTGCTCATTTGCAATTCCATACTAGTGGGAATTTCCATGCTAAAGTTATTGTGCATAAAATTATGTGTTATGGTTTCTATTAGCCCACCTAGTTTCACAATTCTTTCATGTTTGTGAGATCATGTGATTGTTGCCAATGAATAAGTGGCAAGCATAAGTTTTTAGGTGTTCCCCTGAACCTAGTGAGCAATTATTTTCCCTTTACCAAGTGGGGGATAGACTTCATAGGCCCCATTTCTCCACACTTTTCTATTGATCACATTTTATCCTTACTACAATTGACTATTCCACGAAGTGGCCCAAAGTTGTCTCGTTAATGAATGTTAAGGCAAAACATGTTGTATCCTTTCTACAAGAACATATATTTTCCTTCTTTGGTCCACCTCTCAAAATTCTTAGTGATAATGGTGGTTCCTTTGTGTCTAGGGAGGTTTTGGGTCTTTTCTATAAGAAATTGCGCAAAAACCCCAATTTCCTTGAGGTAGATGTGTCGCTTGTTGGCAGTTGTCAAAGGATTTGTGCAAAGTTGTCCATCATCTTGTTCCTTTGTCGCTCGAGGGATTCCTCGAGCAACTTTTTGAAAGGATCTCTTGTCACGTCGTCTTTCTTTTCTCCCGCCATGGAAGGTTGTTTGGGCGTGCGAGAGAAGTTTTCCTCAAGAGAAACAAGCTCGAGACCCAACTCTCTATACACGTACCTCGTCAGGAACATGCACTAAAAACGACAAGGATCAGACGGCTTTGATACCACTGATCTGGATTTATGAGCAGAACGAAATGAAAACACAAATCTATAATATTAACACAGAGACACAGTGAATAATAACAAAGATACAGTAAAACTTGACTAATATTAAATAAGAAATATGTTGAAATTGTAAAATGCAGACTTAAACAAGCTTGCTAGAATGGTGGCAGCTTATCTCTGAGAAGAGATGTGATGGCTATGCTCATTCGCAAGAAGATGAGTACAATGAGGCTTCAAAGGCCTTTTTACATCAAACATGAATGTCAAAACCCTAGACATCCAAAAACCTAACCCTAGGATATGAAGCGCCAAAATTCATGTGGGCCCCGTTGGGGTAAGTTGGTACATCAACTCCCTGAGGTCGTAACTTTTTCATACGATTTTTGTTTTAGGTGCATGATAGCCTATTGGAAAGGTCTATCCGAGGAATACACATTATATTGTCACACTCTAACTTTGTCTACAGTGTGACTGTGGCGAGCCCGAAAAACATTGTTTAGGGCCTCAAAACAGCCCTTGAAGTTTAGGACCTTAAAAGCTAGAAAAAAAACTACCAAAATGAAAACTGAAACTGCCAAGATGAAATTTGTATGTGAGCCAGTTGGAATAGGTGGGTGGCCACCGATATCCACCTAGATCAGCAGATTTGTATGTTTAAAGTACAATAGTTGGATATGTTTGTCGAGAGTGCAATGAAACGAATCCGACGAACATTCAAAATCATGTTCATCGGAAGTTTGTCATTTAGTCATCGGGAAAACGTCGGAATGTACTAGTTTTGTAGGGTGTCAAGAACCACTAAATCCTTGTACTCTAATGCTCTGAGAACTTATCCATGGAAACCTAAGTTGTATCCAAGTACCTATCCATTGGGAAATGGAGTCAACTACATGGTACCTCAGTTGATTAACTGAAACAAGGAAACAACCATCCCTGACCATATGTGACTACACCTGTAACCCACCTACCATGTACGCTCATCCCTTTGGAAAATGAACTGAATTTGATTGCTAGAAGAAAGCCACATGGTTAGATGCCAATGATGAAAGCACTTACCAAGCGCAAAGAAACCCACCAATAAGGCCAATGGGATATAAGGTACAAGCACAACCCATCAGTGTGCAAAATGATCTAAAGTCAAACACTAACGAAGCTCATCTAGTCAAGGCCCAATGATGTTCAATCCTATTAGATGTGAGACGATCATCGATGAGGCTAACGACCATCAAAGCACACTCGTTTTTGAATCCCACCTCACATGATGTGTTGGAGTTGATGAGTGATCTGTTGGGAGAAAGGAAATGATGAAAACACTTCCCCTAGCACAAAACAACAATCTTGTAATACAAATCATAGTTGCACAAGAACCACTCTCAACATCTTCAGCATTTTTAAAACCCGTTCCCAACGTTTCGGGAACTTGGGAACGGGTACGAAACGTCCCCAATTGGTTGGGAATGGTTTTGGAGACTTGGGAGCATCAACATGAAGGAAATGGGAGCTTGGGAACGTGTTTCTGAAATAGAGAGTTTTAAATTGAAATTATATTTATAATTTTTGGTATTAAAAAGTACCAATTTTCGATATTATTAAATTAAAAATGTAAATAATTCTATTTCATTGTTACAAACACATAATTTATTACAAATAGTTTTATTATATTTATTCAAAATATCACTATAAAACAATGACTAAACTACACTTGAATATTATTTCAAAAATTATTTAAAGAAAAAAACTTAGTAATACTCACTTTATAGTTGTGGATTTGAAAAACTTTTAATGCATGTATGTTTGCCTTCAAGACCAGACTAAACATGAAAGTCTCATAAATCAATACCCTGTCCATGGCAAGCATTTGTTCCAATTTGTTCTTGCTATGAACCAACCATACCATTGACTTTTATTGTATTTTCATATAACAAGAGTAATACTATTTAGCTTTTTCCAATCAAAACAAGAATAATGCGTCAAATTTACTAAGATGTTTGAAGTTTATATATGTAAAGTTTAATTTTAAAAAGATGTTAAAAATTTATATTTGTATTTTGTTTCTCATTTTCTAATTGAATATTTATGGATATTTAAGTGTCAGTATTGTATTAAATATATTCATATAATTATTAGCACAAATTAAATTAATAATTTTGATATTGTAGTTGTCTTGAATTGACCTTCAATTTTATTGAAATAAAATGCAAAATTATCGTTATCTCAATACATTGTAATCTAAAATATTTTTTATATTTTTTTAATATATAATATTGTCGCTCCCAATTTAACGTTTCCTACAAACTTGGGGGAAACTTCTGCTCATTCCAGACACTCATATCCACGTTCCCAACATTCCCACGTTCTGAAAACTCGTGCAACATTGGTACAAATATATGGTGTCATGTCTCTAAGGTTGCATGAGGCAATGAGAAATAAGGGTTGACTCCATGCAAACACGGAGAGGCAAGACAATAATATGACTCAAGACTCCACATATTGTCTCTTCGACACTACCCATGCCTACCAAACTCAATTCTTGATCAAGACAATGCAATGTAACGAATGATGCCCTCATGCAGACTTGACCTAGACCAATCTCTCAAGAACAATTGTCATATGATATTAGAATTGGGAATTCTAGTCAAGGCAACAAAATTTGGCTGGAAAGGAAAAGAAACAAGGAAAATAAAGGACATACGCCTACTCATGCATGTGCAAAACAACTTATTATGCTCAAAGCTCAAAGAAATAACCTATCATTGAATAAAAACATAAAAGAATAACAAGACAACAATAAAAAAAAAATGCAAATAGTGAGCTAGAAATGAAAATCAACAAAAGAAGAATGGTAAAAATGATGACAACTACCCTATAGAACCCAAAATCTGTCCTTTTTATGTTTTTTCTTACTTTTGATTTCCTCCTTTTCTTTTTTTTTGTTCGAGCCCAAAATGCTCTTTATGGAAGTTTGTCAGATCTACCATAGTCAATTAACAAACTCAAATGACCAATACAACCATGTAGACAAATGATTGATTCTACAAGAAAGGTCAACATAGTCAACCCTCCAATCTAGCCAATCATGAAATCTCTTGAGATGAAAACATGTATTCACGTGTCTGATGGTCAAGCAACCAAGTAGGTATGCTAATTGAAACTCAAAACCATACCTCACTAGTGATAAAGAAAAAAGTAGAAAACCCAAAATTCTTTAGATATGCTCCTTAAAACACCTCCATCATTGTCAACTCAAATGATTCATGACTAATCCTAACATCCAAGCAATGATCATCCTGAGTACCTCCCTAAAGAACAAAATCCGAATGCAGGATCATTGGCAAACTATAAGGAAGATCACCTTCTTGTTGAACCAAATGTTGCTTCCCTTGTTGCAATGGTTCTTATCAAAATGTTTTTGAATCACTGTTCTTTTGAAATTTATCATTATTACTGTAAGAAATTAACAAACCCGCCTATACATTCAGCTCTTCTTCTTCATCTTCACCGAACTCTGCATATGGCCCAAGTGGTGCAACCACTAGTTGATAGTCATTCAAGCATGAGTCATTGCCAATCCCCTCATCATTGAAAACTTCATCACATGCAAAGCTTCTAGTATTGTGTCCCTTTTTAGCAACAAAGAATTCATGCACTCCTAGAGCAGCGCAGAAAGCTTGCCCTAAATTTGTTGGGTTCTCACTCCATAAAAGAGAACGAAACTCCGAATCAAAAGCAAAGGCATAATCCACTAAAAATTTTCTTGCTTGCAATGAGGGGTGGATCTCCTGCAATGCTTTAACAAATATGCCAAGAAACTCGAGAACAATTTCATCTTCTACCTTCTTAATGTGATAAAATTCGTAAAGCAGGGAGAAATTATCATGCACCCATTGTATCAATTCAAGGTCCATGATAAATCATGATCCTTCTAGAATGGAGTCGCCAGGGGAACTTAGGTAATGATCTACTCTAGTGTTCTAGAATAGATGTTCAAGGTCATTAAAGTTTGGAATTGTGCCTTGCGCAAGGTCAAATCGTGGAGATCTTCTCAAGTTGTCTAGTGTGATAAAACCCTACAACAATGGAGTCTCCAAGTGAGATGGAAAATACAACACAAAAAGAAAATCTCACCAATGTCATTAAAGATATCTAAGGATTGACGAAGTCCCCGAAAACGACGCAATTTGTTATCACACATTTGCACCAGCAACTCTGTCTAATAATTATAAACAACCAACCCTATCATTGTTGGAAGCCTCCTCATTCGGGCTAGTGCTTTTCCAATCTTAGGGAGGTGTCCCTAGGGGTGTTGTCATCAAACCAATAAATCTACATAAAATCCAAGTTGATTAGAACACAAAAACCTCACTGTGAGCTACCCATGAGCAGACATTGACGAGGGTAAATTCTTACTTATCTCAAAGGTGGTTGGGATCAGATTTCTAGAGATAATTGTAAAAACAAATTTGCGGAAACAGGTGAAGTGAATGTGTTCCTTAAGTGAAAAAAAATCAAAATAAGTGCACCATAAAGTACCATAACACTACAAAACAATTTAACTAATAACAACCAATAGATTCAAGGAGCTAGAACAAAGCATAATTGGACCAAATCACATGTTACACAAGAGATTGATTGCATCATAGTGAGTCACAAGTGACAGGTTGCCATGGATGTCCTTGCTTGCAGTGGAGGTAATGGTGTGAGGTCTGGAGGATGGAAGGGTAAAGATTGGTTTGTTGCTACAACATTGCCAAAAAATAAATTGTCCAACCTCTCCTCACCCCCTCAATACTACTTATATAGAAAGTCAATGAATGAAGTATGATTCACCTTGGTTGCTTGTGAAGGAAAACAAGAAATCATGCCAATTTTTGTCCTCTTCTACATGGCTACCAACTCAGTTTACTTCTTGTTTTGGCAGGGTTTTCTTTGTTGTTTTAATGACTACAAAAAACAAAAATTACCAACAGCAAAGAAGATCGACTTCCTCACTACCATTTTTGTGGTTGTATTCCTTATTCACTAGCTGCTTTTTGTGGTTTAAAAACATAATAAAATTGTTGTACTATACGCTTTTCCAGCCTTTATTTTCTAGCTTTTTGTTGTTGCTTTATCATGTAATTCATTGGCTTCTTTCAAGGAGACTTTCCATGTTTAACCTTCTCACCTAAGGCATCAATTAACCATTAGATGAGGTTGACTTATTCCCTTTTCAAGATTAGATAGGATTAGCATGTTTTATATGCAAACAGAATTGGCAAAAGCATTATATTTAATGCTTTTAGCTTTTGTGGAGTTGGTTTTTATTCTCGTGCCAATATTGAATAAAGTTAAGTCTAAGCTTTTATTGGAAAAATCAGCATGCTAAACTTAGCATGCTTGCCAAATCAAGAATTAGAAGGCAAGTTAGGGTATAAAACACTCTATTTTAGGCTTAAATTTATGCTAAATAGAATTAGCACATGCCAAATATACCCAAGAGGTCAAACTAGGTTATGGAGTGGTCAAATTTAGCATATGGAATCAAAGTTTGGAAAGTCAAACTTGTCAAGAATGACCTTAAACAGTCACTTGAATTAGGGTCTTGACGTGAGTCAAACTTAGACTTCTCATGCAAAATGGGCATCCTCCACGAAAGATACCACATGTCACCCTAGGAGACAATACACCTGCACAACACTGGAATAAAGTTAAGTCTAAGCTTTTATTGGAAAAATCAGCATGCTAAACTTAGCATGCTTGCCAAATCAAGAATTAGAAGGCAAGTTAGGGTATAAAACACTCTATTTAAGGCTTAAATTTATGCTAAATAGAATTAGCACATGCCAAATATACCCAAGAGGTCAAACTAGGTTATGGAGTGGTCAAATTTAGCATATGGAATCAAGGTTTGGAAAGTCAAACTTGTCAAGAATGACCTTAAACAGTCACTTGAATTAGGGTTTTGACATGAGTCAAACTTAGACATCTCATGCAAAATGGGCATCCTCCACGAAAGATACCACATGCCACCCTAGGAGACAATACACCTGCACAACACTGGTCTTGACTCATCACTCTTCTATCCACCAAAAACAAAAAATCACCCCACCACTACATGTTTGGAACCATAACATCTTTATACCTGCCATACATAGAAACTGCTAATTATAGACATGCCAAAAAAGCAGTCTTCTTCCAAAAAAGCAAGAAACATTGATCATGAAGAGAGGTAGCATTAGTGTATCCTCTGAAAAAAGGAAAAAGCAAGCAAGACTGATCATCTCGCATGAAAGCCAAAATATTCCCAGTGGACTCACTTTTTTACAAGGAACCTGAATAAATAGACATCTCTGTCATGCAAGCCCCTCAATCTCGAGATCCTAGAAAAAACAAACTACTAAAAATAGCATTTTTCTCTAACTCCAATGAAATTGGTTCTGAAACAGTATCTAATCGCCATGAATGTCTAGATGCATCTGTAATGGAACCAGCTCTATGGAATCTTGTTGGATCTTAACCCTCCAGTTGCACAGGGATCTGGGGGTTAACAATGTATATGGACTAATCTAAAATTTAAAATTGAGAAAGAAGCTCTTAAGTCCCTTGGTCATGTTCTGATGAATGTACAAGAAGGAAGGAGAATTTATAGTAGTAGAAGCTATTCTAAGATGCTACAAGATAGGTGTATCCCACATCCCACTATGTATTCTAGTGCAAATGTAACTAAACTTTGGTTTCACTCCAAGAAATGAATCGCCTGACATGACTTTACTATGCATATTATAATTTGTTTTTAATTTGTTTTTAAGATAAAAACTGTTAGTGCAATGTCAATGGAAGGGTCACAAGATGTTAATTAATCAGTGTACTCCATGTTGCTAAGATGAGAGGGAACAATAATGCCACAATTTAAGCTGAAGCATTGATACATATTTTCTATCCTTTCCATATGACAGATTTATATGGATTGAACTAAAAGGAACCAGCTTCAATGCAAATTGCAGAGTACAAGCAATTAAAAGGCTAAACTCCCATTCCTTCCTAATTTTATTTTAAGGTGTGTACAATACATTGAGAAGAGAGGAATAAAAACTGATCTCGATGTTTGTTCTTTGCACATAATAAGGTATGGTATTGAGATTAGCAACAAGAAAAATGATTGAGAATTTAATATTTGCTACATGGAAGAAGTAAGCTTAGAAACTATTGCTGCTGCTTGATCACCAGCTAATAAAAAATAGGGATGCCTCAAGGCTGCACTTGCTGATAATCGGCCACGCCTTAAGAAGCCTCTCTCAGAAATAAGCTGTGTAGCCAGGTCCCAGCCTTTGGCACCATCACAGTCAAGTATACTCAAGTCAGGCCTTAATCGAGTAATTTGTCTCCATTCTCTTAAATCATACTGAGCCTCCTTCATTTCTGATTTGAAAATCCGGATACTTGATGGAGTTCTGAGCTTTGGACTGGCCATTTGCAGAAATATTACTCCGACGGAGTACATATCAAAAAGATCTGGACTGTTGAGCTGCAACAATCAATAGTTACCCAGCAGAGAATGAATGAGATACTACTTAAATGAATGTGATTGTGCATGTGATGTGCTTCCAAGTAAGAAAAGAAAACTAAATGCACCAAGAGAATCTAGGTGGTCTACAGGAAGCTTGATATGTGTTATCCAAAATGAAATTTTCCAGCCAGCCCTTGCCAGAATCCGGCAAAATGGATCCTTATGGTTCTGATCGATTTGGAGACCTCACAAAACCCTTCAGACATGCTGGAACCCTGAGAGGATCGGAGTTCCAAGTGGAACCATGATCCATTGCCCAATTCAAGATCGTGACAGAATCATGCCCCAAAATTGGTGTATTTTGGATAAACTTTATCCTATGCAGGTGTTATACAGCCCCAATGGAGAGATCCACAGTACTGTGTGAATATAACACTAAAAAAACCCACATAAAATACATCTTAACCGTGGATTTATTCAGGACTGATAGGTCGGCACCTAGAGTTTTTTAAATCCCTTTGAATTCTTAATACTAATGGATCCAGGGTTAAGATGGATCTATGATAGTAATAGTACCTGCCATAGGATTGGTGACAGAATGGCAGCAATGGGTTCAGGCGGAGGCTTAGGTGTCTCCTCTGGAAGAACAAAAAGTTCAGGGGGGCAGTAATCAGGATCAAGCATTCCACGATCAGGTACATAGTTCTTGCCAACACGGAGATCAGTTGCAGCACCAAAATCTATAAGCTTTACTTTTCCCTTCTTTGTCACAACCAAGTTGGAAGGTTTCACATCACGGTGCACAATGCCTGTTGCATGAATTTTTTTCAGTGATGTAATAATCTGCCGCATAATTTGTTTGATGATCAAAGACTTTATTCCAATAGAATCTTCGCCTTTTAATCTTCGCCCATACATGATCTGCTCTAGATTCATAGGAAAGTCTCGGTCTTTCATAAAATCTGCCAGAGTAGAATCACCCTGCAGATATAACATAAAAAAGTATCAAAAAATAAGTTTGATGAGTCTCATCATAAAACTAATGGATGAGGTTGGAGGACCTTTGCTTATAAACGGATTTCTCACAGAAGAAATAAATTCATAACAAATTATCTTTTTTCTATGCTTAATTCTTCCTCACTCCTAAACTATCTCATCACTTTCCCAAGTAGTCATAACTTATTCCTCCTCCGAATTGAATTTCAGAATAACATTGTGAGGGTTGAGCACACCTCAAACTTCCACACCAGCCACTTCCCACCTTCGGTGAATTGTCCACGTGTTGTATCAGATATGAAACTCCCAAGAAAGTTGGCACATATGTCAGGTGCTGCTCTGGACAGCCGATAATTGAACCACTCCTCCATATTCCCACATTCTTCAGCTCCTTCAACTCCAATTTTTACCTGCAAAATCATAGATGCGGAATCAGTTATCAAGATACATTGGACAGGGTGTTCTTCAGGCACTCAAATGTTATATTAAGAAACCTCCAAACTGTATGTCCAACATACAATGACATATCAGGCCTCATTTTACATACCGTCATGCTATTGATGTCTATAACACATTCATAGAAAATATCTGATCTTCATGGAATTAATTAATTAACAATGATTGAGCAAATAAAATGACTAACAATAATGGGACGTCAAAATTGAGAATCCTGAATAAAGCAATTGAAAATTTTGATAGGAGAAATGAAGCACATTTTCTCCTCTATCCATTGTCGTGTGATATGCGTGAGCATCATTATTCAAGGGAATACGTAAATCATGTATTCTGCAAGTTTCCTGTGCACTTCAGGGCCACACGCGACATCAGAGGGAAAGAAACAGGCTTTCAGTTTTTCATGTGAAGGTAAACTTTTATTAAAAAGTAGAAGGAATAAGAAAGTTTCTACAGGCCAGTACAGTTTTAAAAAAAATTAAAAATAACACAATGAAAAAATATAGTGATAAAATATAGTGCTGTTAAAATATGGAAGTAGACATCTCATAGATTCAAAAACATACATTTTTCAAAATTTTAAAATAACATTATTTCTCTATTGTGTGCAACTTGAAACGTATCTCAATTTTGAAACATAACATATCATATAACAATGTGACATATATGATATCATGATTCCCTCACCAGTTCCATTGGAACTGTCCATGTATTTAGCATCGGACAGTTACTTCCACATAAGCTCGGTCCCTAGCATGTGGAAGCCGAGGAAATTCACTTTATGAGTTAATAATTAAAGTGAATTACGTTTTATAATTAATGTAGGTTAATTAAGTTAAATGCCTAAGTATTTGGCATTCGTAACTAAAGTGAGTTGATTAAGTCATAGTTGTTAGATCTAAAGTCAATGTGAGATTAGATCTCATTCGTTGATCACTTTGTGAGATCTGGGGTTTTGGACTTAGGGTTAACTCAACATAATAAAAGGCAGTGTAAGTGAGAGGTTGAGACATGTTATCGCACAGTTTGTAGTTAGGATAATGGATTGATGAAAAGAGGTCAAACTGGCGTAACTGAACCAATCCCACCCATTGTCACCTCGATGGGAAGGTTCTTTCTGTTTAGGGAGGTAAGGCCTAGGGGAGACATCCCTGGTGACCTAGGGTTTTGAGAAGGCAAAGGGTTTAGCAAGGCTAAGTGATAATAATCCCCCTCACAAGTCACCACCTGATCAGAAAGTTCGGCTTATAGCCAATAAAGATAACCGGAAGTAATAACCAAGAAGAGTACATGCCCGAGACAAAGCAACAAGAAACTACATGTGCAAGCTTGCTTGTTGGTTAGTACTTCATATAATCAATGACTTTTCTGATAATAAGCAATTGAGCATGTAATATTGACGAAGAAAATCAATGTTTGTACAATAGCAATGATTACAATATCACTTCTCAATACATGCTAAAGAAACTTGGCATTCGATGTAACAAAATCAACACTTCATAAACAATGCCTTAACCAACCATTCAATTGCTTTAAAAGTAAAACGAAAGCTGCACAAAGGTGTTTTATAGCACAAGAAG
>WSFP011479822.1:0-16360 GCA_009831015.1 Picea engelmannii
GCTCGTGGTGCTACCAGTTGAATGGTCTGTTGTGCTCAAGACCATACCTCCCTAGCTAGGAGGGAGTGTTAATATTATGGTAGCTTCGGGAGGTATGAACCTCTATTATGACCTATGACGAGATTAGAATCCTCCGGAAGGAAACAAAGAATTGAAGGAAACCCTAGACAGGTTGTTGGCTGAACAAATATATTTATATTGAATTTATTGATGCCCAGAAGGAGAAGTCGGCCCAGTTAGACTGGCCAGGTCGGCCCCAGTTAGACTGGCCAGTCCACTACAAATACAGGGTGCCAATTTCATTATTTGTCATCTCAGCAGTTGCAGTGAGAGCAATATCTGCGCAGGCAGTTGCAGGCAACAACAGTTTGGTGCGCAGGTTTTCTGGGAAAGCTGGGAGAGTGGTGCGCTAGCTTCTGGGTGGGATCATCTGTTCAGTTTAGTTTCTATTCTTTTGCTTGGTGCATTTAGCCTCTCTTGGCTATAGATTGCAGCCAGAATTCTCTTCTCGGTCAAGGTCAAGGTGCTCGGAGGGTGGCTTAAGGCCTGTGGTTGGGTGACGAGGGTATCGTCAATGGTTAAACAAGCACAATCCTCTATATTCTAACACCCCCCAGTCTTTTTATCCAAGATCTCGATAACAACATAACGAACTTGGGGGGGACATTAGCCACTACAACATCCATGACCACACTTTTCATGGGCAATTGAAACAAGGTCACGACCAGGTCTTTGATGACTCGTAGACATTGAAATTTCCTGGAGTCAAAGGAATAGAGGTCATGGTAGGCTCGGGTGACTTCTAGCCCTAACTCTTCCATGATAGTTTTGGGCATGAGGTTGTGAGAAGCCCTCGAATCCATCAAGCAGTTGTGCAGTACCTTGTCATGTATGATCAAGGAAGTGTAGAAGGGAGGGGATGAGACATTTCTGTCTTCTACCATAGGACCTAGAATAACTGCAAGCTTTTCATCCTGCAAATTGATGGAGTCTGTGAGAAGGCACGAGACCTCAGACTGTAAAAGCTCGGAGAAGCGTCTTTTGAACCCTTCATGTTTAATCAATTCGGTCAGGGGCACAGGGATTCTGATCTTTTGAATTTCATGCTCGAAATTAAAAGATGTAAGCTTCGGGATTTCTCTTATTTCGGGAACATGACTCTGGACTATGGGAGAGAGGGGTTGGGTCTTCTTACCTCTGTGACTGTCTGCTACTTCATTAGCAAGTTTCTCTGTTCTAGTGAACTGCTCAGGAGCATTAGGTGCTACTGTCCTTTTCTTGGATCTCAGGTCATACCTGCCTTAGCTGCCACTAGCCTTGTTTTCCTTGCTCAGTTCATTTAGCTGACTGTCCATGAGAGACTCCTCGTATGTTGATTGAGTGAGATGAGGAAAAGGAGGAGTGTCTCCGAAGCAATGGATTTCAAGATCAAGCTCATCTGTTTCCCCTTCTTCTTCCTTGGCCATAAAATTGTTTTGGAAAGGGGCCTGGATTTTCTGGTCTTCTCTGTCTCTTCCCCTCTCTCTTTGCACAGTCGGGGAAACAACATTGTTTGGCCTCCTAAAACCTCCTTTATTTTCGGCGCTTTGAGGGCCCTTGTATGCTTGCCTCCCCTCCACCTTCATTCTCTCCATCTCTGCAGACAGAGACTTCACCATCTTGGTCAGTTCATCCACTTGAGGGTGGGGCATCGATGGGCTAGAAGTTGAGGCTTCAGATCTTCCCTTTCTCTTGTCTGCGTCGGCCTTGTTCCTCAGTCTATCGGCTGCCAATACATTAGATTCCACCTCTATGGCCGCATCTTTCATTTGAGCTAAGGAGGTGGCTCTTCTTTATCTCAATAAAACACAGAAATCGGGACCAAACGCACTAGCATAAGAAATCTTGGTCGAGGCTTCTGAGGGTTTTATCTCAGCAGGAATTTTATTGTACATCTTATTGAATCTTTTGGAGAAGTCAGAGACAGACTCTCCTTCCATCTTCTTCAAAGACTCGAACTTTGCTAAGTAATACATGAAATCCTTCCTATCTCCCCACTGCCTCAAGAAAGCACTATCCAGAGCTTCGATCCTAGCAATAGATCCGGGGGCCAATCCTCTAAACCACTTTCTCACCTCACCATCCAGGCGCTGGATGAAGACTCTCATCTAGACATCTTCATTTTCAATGTTCAGGTTGTCTACATAACTGTAGAAAGCAACCAAGTGCTCTTCCGCAGTTATGTCCCCTTCCCCAGTGAACTTGGGCATATACTTCAAGTAATCTCCAGCAGGGAGAGGATTCATTGGATGGGGTAGGATTAAGGGAGCATATCTGGCAGCAACTATGGCATCCATTCTATTTAGAGGGGGATTAGCGCCAACCATAGGGATATTAGGTGAAGGAGAACTTGGAGGAGAAGGAGTTCGCGAAGGGGCTACTGGGAATGAGTCTCGAAGTGGAATGGGAAACAAAAGGGGATTTAAGGAGAAGGCTAACGGGCTCAAGTCAGCAGATGCCCCTCTTTGTGCAAGAGTGGTAACAGTAACAAGAGGAGGAGTGGTAAATATAGAAACGAGGCACTCTTCTGGGGTCCTGGGTCTACGCCAAAGTACAACTTCAGAGGAGAGGGGAGTGACAAGGATTTCTCCCTCCAATCCCAGACTAGGAGGGGAAAACTCAGCAGGAACACTCCCGAAATTCAGGAAACGGGAAACCTCAGAAAAAGGTCTGTTAAGAAACTGAGGAGGAGAAAATGGAGTTCCTACAGAAGGAGATGGCGGATTACCTGGTTCGGCGGTGGAAGCTTCTTCTTTAGAGGCCTTTCCTTTTCTGAGAAGCACCTTCGGATCAGTTTTAGGTGTAGATAGAGGCAGTTGTGGATGAGACCGCGTGTGTCTGCCTCTGAAAGCCATAATTATCACGGCAGGTTCACCACAGTGGAGTCGTCACAATGGAGTTGCCAGGTGCACAGTAGCAATCTTCAAAGGCTCTGATACCTGATGCACCTTTAGAATCAGAGGCTCAATGTCGTTTAATGCCGGGGAAAATTTTCAACTTTGTCCCCGACAGCGGCGCCAGAAATGTTAGCGTCAGAAGTCACTCCTAGATTGCTTGCAGGAGCAGAGCCCAACGCCCATCAGTTTTATGTCACAATAGTTTTAATGGGTGATCAAATGGGTAGAGACTCGGGAAGGTATCACTCTAACTCGGGAACTGAGTTCGGTATGTAAGGAACAAAGGAGGTCTTGATCTAACTTCAGTCAGTGAGTTGATTTAAAGGTGAGCAGGTTGAAGACTTGGTGAGAGGAGTGAGCAAACTACCTCAGGCAACAGGCCTTTCAGCAGTTGGTAGAAGAAAAACTCTGAATGCGAGATCCTCTTGGTTCAGGGCTTCGAGAAACTGAAAGGGGGACTTGACTGGATCCTCCAATTCCAAGTCGTTCAGCGCTAAGAAAATCACAGGGACCGATTAGAAACAATGCAACTGTTACAGTGATCCAACCTACATCATCCTATAATAGTTACAACTCGACTGGATCCTCCAATTTCGAGCGGCTCTAACACAGTGTAAACAAAGACGTGAAAGAAATTGACATTCATAAGGCAAGAAGTCTCAAGAGTCCATGCATAACCAGAATAACAGTGCTTCATTAAAGTTTTACAACCAGGAGCCTTGCTCAACCATCGATCCTGTACAAAATACAAAGACTGAGTCTATATACTCAGAAAAATTCGCCTAACAGAGGCGTGCTCAGTTATCCAAGGCGTGGTGTCCCTTCAATCAAACTCGGATGGATATTCTTTGTCAGACGCCAGCTTAACTGCGCATGGCTCCTGCAAGGGGAGTAGCCGAGCCATTAAGTGCTGAGTTAGCGTGTGCAGACCTCTCTGGCTAGTCGAGGACTCGGCATGGCTTCTTTGGAAAAAATCGGTACACAGGACCCTCTCGGGTAGACAGCTTGCCAGATCCTCCATACCTTACACTTAATGAGTGAGGAGAGGTTTCAACCACCCCCTCTCACCTTCATTTTCTCCAATCGAGAACCAGGATTGAGATTGAATCAGATGGCACTTGGAGATCGTGGTGATCCCTTCTGTGACTAAACCCAACGCCTTTGGCACCTCTTGCACAGCTCTTTTATTTCCCAAGTGACCACGGGCTGTGACCCTGCGTTTACTCTCAAAGGCGCTTTCAGTGTTCGTGAATAGGAAGGAGTTGATCCTTTCTTATCACAGTCGCGATGAGCGAAACGCAGAGATGGCTTAATTGGGCGCCACGCATCCCTCTCAGATCTGACGGTCCTGAACTCACTCGGCGATACTGTGGGCTCGGGTCCTAGGCACTCTTGGCACTTCGCGTCTCGGGGATATGAAGGAGCTGCTCCTTGCGCTTCGGAGTCGCGATGGGCGAAAAGGCGAGGAGCTTAATCGTGCACCAGGTGTCCCCTTGAATGGACGGTTGAGACTGCTCTGTGATACTGCGGGCCCGACTTTGGGCGCTTTCGGGGCTTCGAGGTTCGGGGTTTCAAGATGTAGAATGATATGGAATCCTCACCCTTCGTACTCCCAAATGTCGAAATGCCGACGTGACTAGATCTCACACCACGCGTCCTTTGGATGGACGACTGCTATCCTTTCCTGCACGCAATATGGGCGCTATCCATCGCACTAATCTCGGCGCAAATCCGCTAACCGCGATTTCCCGTCGACCGTCGATCTGCTCCTATGGATGAATCTCGACCATCGACAATATAATTTCGCCTTCTTACTTGCTTGGAAGCCTGAAACGAGATTTTTTCGTGCTGCGCTTGGGTGCTTCTCGTGCAACTTGCAGACCTAAAAACTCTTGTGCCCATGACAAGAATTGTTACTAACAAAATGGATGTGCACAAGGGAAGAACATCAAGAACCCTTTTTCGAAGAGAGACAACAAAGCAGAAAGAGTCCTAGAACTCATTCATTCAGATGTGTGTGGCCCAATGCCGTCATCCTCCATTAGTGGGTATGTATACTATGTCTCATTTATTGATGATTATTCTCGTAAGACTTGGGTATATTTTTTGAAATCTAAAGATGAAGTGTTCAGCAAGTTCAAGGAATTCAAAGACTTGATTGAGAATCTTTCTCAAAGAAAGATCAAGATACTCAGGTCAGATAATGGAGGAGAATATACCTCAAAAGAGTTCGTGAACTTCTGCAAAGATGTTGGGATCAAGAGGGAACTCACTACTCCCTATAATCCTCAACAAAACAGTATAGCTGAAAGAAAGAACAAAACGATAATGGAAGTTGTGAAGACGATGATCGATGATCAAGATCTTCCTATGTGCTTATGGGTAGAAGCAGCAATGGCAGCTGTATATGTGCAGAACCGATTGTCCCATAGTGCACTTGGGTTCAAGACCTCGGACGAGATGTTCACCGGAAAGAAGCCAGAGGTAAGCCATCTTAAAATATTTGGCTGCCCAGTATTTATTCATATACCGAAAGAGAAGAGAAACAAGTTGGAACCCTCAGGAAAGAGGGGAATATTTGTGGGATACTGTGAGGTCTCCAAGGCCTTCGGAATTTATATACCAGGTCATCGTCACATTGAGATCAGCAGGGATGTGACCTTTGATGAAGATGCAGCGCTCAAGAAATCAAGAAGATGCCAGCTTGAAGAAGTATATGAAGAGGAACCCGTAATCCCCAGAACTGCAGGGAGGGAGGTTCCCAGAGCCGCAGAACCAATGAGGGAAGTCGTAACTTCCCCCGATGAGGAAATTCTAGAAGACCATGATATAATAGAAGTTCAAGAACCTCCTCAGATGACGATCCTCCATAAAAGAAAGCCAGCATGGGCTAGAGAGCTTATTCAAGATGGAGATAAGTATGGTGTTCTCGAATGAACCACGAGACAGGTGAAAAGACCAAAGCCATTCTCCAGTTATACGACTTTGATGTGTGATCTCCTAGAAGAGGAGCCTACCTGCTTTGAAGAAGCCATTCAGAGGAAAGAATGGGCAGATGCCATGACAGAGGAATATCAATCCATAATAAAGAACGATGTATGGGAAATAGTTCCCAGACCAAAGAGTAAAGACATGGTATCCTCCAAATGGCTCTTCAAAATAAAACATGCTGCTGATGGAAGTATTGAGAAGTATAAAGCAAGATTTGTAGCTCGTGGCTTTTCTCAAAAAGAAGGCATTGACTATGAAGAGACATTCGCTCTTGTAGCTAGATACACTTCGATTAGAACCATCTTAGCCCTTGCAGCTAAGATGAAGTGGAAGTTACACCAGATGGACGTAAAGACAACCTTCCTAAATGGTATCATCGAAGAGGAAGTGTATATAGAGCAACCTCAAGGATTTGAAGTTGAAGACAGGAAGTCTCATGTCTGCAAATTGAAGAAAGCCTTATAAGGATTAAAGCAAGCCCTTAGAGCTTGGTATGGTCGTATAGATAGTTTTTTGACGAGCTTAGGATTTACCAAGAGTAAAGCAGATTCTAACCTCTACTTCAAGGTTATGAACGATGAGCCAGTGATACTATTGCTATATGTGGATGAATTATTCTTAACTGGAGAAGAAAAGCTCATCACCGAATGTAAGAAGAGACTCGCTTCAGAATTTGAGATGAAAGACCTTGGCCTAATGCACTATTTCTTAGGTCTTGAGGTATGGCAGAGTCTAGAGAGAATCTTCCTTAACCAAGGGAAGTATGCAGTCGAAATACTGAAGAGATTTGACATGTTGGAGTGCAAGTCCATGAATACACTCATGGAAGCGAAGCTGAAGCTATTGGTCGATACTTCGTCAGAATTGATTGATGCCACACTGTATAGACAGATTATTGGATCGCTGATGTACCCGACGAACACCAGACCCGATATTTGTTTTGTCGTGAACACCTTGAGTTAGTTTCTGGTAGAACCAAGACATGTTTACCTTGTGGTTGCAAAACATGTGATGAGGTACCTTAAGGGTACATTAGATTGTGGTCTCAGTTATGACAGAGATCATGATTTCACATTGAGTGGATACACTGATTCAGATTGGGCAGGAAGTGTTTCTGACAGGAAAAGCACTTCAGGATGTTGTTTCAGTTTGGGATCAACCATGATCTTGTGGCAGAGTAGGAAGCAATCCAGCATTGCTCTCAACATAGCGGAAGCAGAATACATTGCCGCGTGTTCTCCCAGCTGCGAAGCTATATGGCTTCGAAAGTTGCTGACCGGTCTATTTGACCTAGATATGGAAGCAACCACGATCCTATGTGACAACCAAAGCTGCATAAAGATGACAGAGAATTCTGTATTCCATGATAAATCGAAGCACATAGAGATCCGATATCATTACATCCGTGACATGGTGCAGAGAGGATCCATAAAGCTCCAGTACGTTAGCACGGATGAACAGGTTGCTGATATGTTGACCAAGCCTCTATCTCGTGTAAAGTTTGAGCACTTTCGAGATAAGCTTGGTATAGTTCGAAAGGACCTTCCTTGAAAGGGGGAGTAGTTGCTGTGATGAGACATCTCTTGCTTCCAGCTTCATTGCTGTGACGTAAAGCAAGAAGATGTGATGTGACTAGTATTGAGCTTCCGGCTTGACAGTTGTGACGTAAAGCCAGTCTAGTATCTTGCTTCCAACCTGATGGTTGTGACGTAAAGCAAGAAGATGTGATGTGACTAGTACTGAGCTTCCAGCTTGACAGCTGTGACGTAAAGCCAGTCTAGTATCTTGCTTCCAACCTGATGGTTGTGACGTAAAGCAAGAATATGTGATGTGACTAGTACTGAGCTTCCGGCTTGACAGCTGTGACGTAAAGCCAATCTAGTATCCTGCTTCCAGCTTGATTGCTGTGACGTAAAGCAGGACGAGCATCTTGCTTCCGGCTTGACAGCTATGACGTAAAGCAAGACAATGAGATGAGACTAGCACTGTGCTTCCGACTGTATAGCTGTGACGTAAAGCCAGTCTAGTATCCTGCTTCCAGCTTGATTGCTGTGACGTAAAGCAGGACGAGTATCTTGCTTCCAACTTTATTGCTGTGACGTAAAGCAAGGCTATGAGATGAGACTAGAACTGTGCTTTCGACTTGATAGCTGTGACGTAAAGCCAGTCTAGTATTATGATGATGAGCCAGCCTTGTGCTGTGATGATGATGTATTAGTTTTATACTAATCCATATTGATGCAGATGATGATTGCATTCCTTTGAGAATGACGATGCTGTCGATGAAGAAAACTTTCGATGATTTATAGATATGCCAGTCAGTGTTCCAAGATGATATTGATGATGATGTCCTCCTGATGTTGTTGATGATAAAGGCCTCTCTCTCGTCTGATGCTGTTGAAGAATACCCTTCTTGTTAAGGGAGAGTGTTGAAATAATGTAACTGCAAAGTGTATTCTTATTCTTATTTGATATATTATTCATTGGATCAATCCCCATTGTGGATTGATCATGTCGGCTATTGTAAAAGGACCAAATTCCTTTTTGCGGATTGGCCATAATGTAATTGTAATAGGCAGAAAGAGAAGTTGGTCCCAGAATATATCAAAGAGGCCCCAGAATATAATAAAGGTGGTTATAACCACCCAGATTGAGAAGTCGGCCCTGCCAGTGAAGAGACACTTCACACGTGCCAGATTTGTATAAATAAGGAGACTAGCGCCTCACTTAGATACACACTCACTTGCTCATTGAGAGACAAGTTTCGGAACTGCAGAGAGAGAGAGAGAGAGAGAGAGAGAGAGAGAGAGAGAGAGAGAGAAGCGCATCTTTAGGAGAGGACTTTCTGTATTTGCTTGAGTTATCTCTTGGCATTGTATTGGCTATCTATAATAAGGAAGTTTTGTTGGGTTTTCTTCCCCTAGAGGGTTTCCCAGGATAAATGCTGTGTCTCTTGTGATTGTGTATTTCTTAGCGATCTTGTCTTATGTTGTTGTTATCTATTGAAATGCAAAGAACTATAATAATGGCTTAAACATTAACATTTATATATGGACATGTTATTGACGAGGTGTCGATGATGCAGGTCATGTGATTCTAGATTCTCGTATGCTCTCCTTCAAAGAATAAAAGATCAAGCACACGTCCCCATATGGAGCCAATGTTATCCATTAAAGTTGCACTAGGATGGACTTCTAGCGAGCTGCTAAAGATTGAACATTATTGTTCAAATTCAGAGTTCAGAAGTTTAGTTGGTCAATAAAGACCAACTTTTTCACATTTCCATAAAAAATTGTAATAAGAGATGTTGCATGATATGATGAACTTGTAAAAGGTCTTAGCCACCTTCGTCTAAGGCATGAGTTGTTACTCTGGAGTGTTTTTTTTTACTTATTTATTATATTTTGTCGTTTTCACGCGATTTATAATTTATGAGTTTTTTCACTCAATCCCTCCAGAGGTGGAGTATATACTCATGTTTAGGTCTTAGCATGGATCTAAGCCTAGTGTCTAATGTATATTACCATGCTAAACATACTCCTAGAGTCTTATGGAAATGTGTTAAGTCCCCCTTAGGATTTTTTAATTTTTTCAGTTAATTAAAAATTTTCCGCAAAACGAGAATTTTTAATTAAAAAATAAATATGTATTAAAAAAGTGGTACTAGAGGACTTAATATGCCTTGGGGGTGCTCAATTTTGGACCTAGAGTACCCATATTACCTATGTACCCACTTGGTTGAGTAAAATTAGTGATTCTAATCACTTAAAAATCAATTTTACTCAAAAAAACCCAAAAAAGACAGAAAAAATCAAATAAAATCAGCAAAAGCTAAATTTGAGGAAACATGCGGGGACATGTTTGAGATGAAATAAAGGCCCAAGAGACAAGGTGGCACCCATAGGATGATGTCTATTGTTCAAAGGCTATGCTTATGGTATGTATGGTGGCTTAGGAGCATGTGCTCAAAAGGAGGTGCGCACGTCTCCCTTGAGGTGGCGCATTCTCAAAGGGAGATCCTCTCCCAAATCTATGACTCACCCTCTCCTTCACCAAACTGCTGCAAAGTGGCCACCCTTTGATACTTGGCATATGGAGAAGGCTACAACTCGCCCCTCTTCCTTTTCCACTTGTCCTAACTCAAGAGATATGCCCCTCACACATGGCACACGGATTTGCCTTGGGAAGTGCACCCCTCTTGCTATAAGTAAAGCACTTATCCCATTGTGAAAGCTGGTTGGAGCTTGGGAGTTGATGCTTGCTATTGTAACACTCTTTGTAAGATTGAATAAAAGACTTTGGAGGTCAATGATTATTGTTGTAATGTGTGGATTCTTGGACAATTGTGTATGATCTTGAGGTAACTTGGTATTTGATTCAATTTTTGTATATCTACTTCATATAAAGCCTTGAAGGTGTGTTAACACATAATAGGATAGGATTTATTCAATTTGTTTATTGCATAGATCCTATTATCTTCCTATATTCAAAGATTTAAAGATGCATATTTTTCCAATGAACTAATGTGTGTTTTCAAGTCTCTTTTGTAGGAAATACTTTTCGAACAAGTGTTTTCAAGAATTGGAAAGATCAAACAGGTTATTCAAGCTTGGAGGAGAGTGGGATAGGAGATCAATCCTTCAACTTCTTCAAAAGATCAACAAGCAATTCCCTCTATCATTGATCAAAGGACCCCATAGCCCAAGATTCAAGTTTCAAAGAGAAGACCCTCTCATTCGCCATCTCTCCTTAATTTCAAAAAATTCTTCTTCAAAGTTACTTTCTGTTTGCATGCAAAGATAGTTCATTTTAAAGTCAAACTAGTTGAAATCTTATGCATGCATGACCTTCTAGATCTAGGCAAAAGTTTCATTTTATAATCAAAGCTAGATCTAGGAGTAAAGTTCACTTTTTGCATGTTCTTATTTCAGATCTCTTTAGGCAAAATGTAATGTCCCCACTTTGGGACATTATTACATTATAGAGGGTTATGATGACCAGAGTAGCCAGATGGAGGTTATAGCGAGTACAAAGATTATTGAGAGGTATTTTGGGGTCCGGCTTGCATCGCTCATCCCATTTTATCATTATGATCCATTCCGCACAGATGGGCTTTGGTTCCGTTGCATTCCAACGATTTCCATGATTTTGAGTATTTTGAGCTATAAGTCAATTAAATTCACTGAAAAGGTCATTTTGGGCACGATGCTTGGAGGAACCTCTCAGTGTAATATCTCATTGGAATCGGGAGGAGCAACACTATAGGATAGGATGTGAGAAGTGACTTTCAGTGGCCCGAGAAGCCACAAGGAGAGATAAGGCACTTTTCAGAGGTAAAAAGGTTAATTAATTAATTAAAGTGATTTAATTAATTAATTAATAATTAAAAAAGAAAAGTCACTTTGGAGAGACAAGTGAGCAGGAAGTATAAAGAAGAGGCAAGGGCCTCTATTCTCTCATTCATTGATGTATGTTTATCATTTTGATATCTGGCTTCTAGCTAGAGATTCCATACTTTGGGGGTTTTGAGGGTTTTGACTTAACAAACCCTAGAGGACGATTTGGTGGTGAAAGATTCCACCTAACTTGTCCCAAGCTTGGTCTCGGAGATGCAATACGCTTCCACACCATTCTAGTTCAGATCTACTCAGTGCAGGAGGGCTCTACACCAGCCACAGGCACAGGAAGAGAAGGAGGGCGCACCATTGGGGGTTTCCAGCAAGGGGGGCTCACCATCCATTGAGAGAAGTTTGTTCCAGGTGATTGGCAGGGCTTCTGGAGATTCTAGCACCTGGGATTTCATTGCATGGTCGTGGCCATTAGATCTAGTGCATTTCGGTGGAATTTTATGGATCATTTGATTTATTGGATGCATGGGACGAATTGGAGGAGAGGAGCACACTTCAGAAAGTGATTTCAGCCATTTGGTAGATCAGATCTTCATCATTTCGCTTGGGACTTCACCAGGGAGGTAACCAAACGCCGATCTATCATTCTAGTGGTTTTGTGGAGCATTTGGAGGCATCTAGGAGGAGAGCCGAATTATCTAGGGTTTCAGGCATCCAGGGGGGCACACCATTTCTTGGAGGGAGGCTAGATCCATGACTTTTAGAGGGGTCGTGGAGATTTGAGCACCTGGGTTGTTCTTGCAATTACCCGATCTACTGTTTGGCATCTTCATTGGAGCACTTGGACATCTTTGGTAGCAGGGATGAATTGTTGAGGCTATTCAGGGTTCTAGCAAGGCGTGGCATCTTGCAGCTTGAGGGTTGACACTTCATACGACCCAGATCTTTCTTGTATTGGTATTCATGGTGTATTCAGCCTTTGGAGGCTTATAGTATCTTCTTGGAACATTTTGTAGCAACTCCTATTATGTTATTGGATCCATCTGTGGAGCATTCTAGATTGGCATCTTCGTTGTAGCATGTTCTTCTATTTATGAATAAAATCAGATCTAAAGTGTTTTGGCTTGTCTAATCTTGTTGATCTTGCATATGGTTGACGTATGTTCCATTACGGTATCTTCTTGTTTATTGCTGCAACACACATTAAATTCATCAACATAAACCCTAAGGCCAAAATCAAGAGGCCAACCTGCAAGCAAACACATACAAACAACTAAATCAACAAAGTGTTTGACGAAATGCCACAACCAATAAAAGTTTAAAAAGACACCCAAAACCGTGATGTTCCTGGCATGTTGGCTTGGGAACATTACACAAAAAGTAAAGTGTTTTAATTGCTTAGATCAAGCTATTCAGTAGTCTTTACTTGCTGTTTTATGATAGCAAATAAAAGCAACTAAAAGAGCCATCATTTAGTCTCCTTTAACAAGTCAAAAAAGTTATAAAAACCCTGTTTATACTTAGAAATTTTAGGAAGTTTGAGCTTAAGTTCTGTTTGTTTCTTAAGGCACTCTCCAAGTGTTTTTTAGGTGAAATTGATCTAATTTGTTCACTGTTTTCTAGCAGGTCATCGAATAAAGAGGGAGAAATTTTGTCTGATTTGACCAAGATTGGAGTTGTTTTGATCCCGAAAGCGAACCATTGAAGACTAGTTTCAAAGAAAACCTTGTAATACTTGTGAGCCCAAGTTATAAGACTCACAAGTCTTCCAGAAAAAGAAAGAAAGAAAATTGTAAAGTAAATCAATAAAATAAGTGAGGCTAAGGAGGCCTCACTCTTTTCCTTTTTCCCCCAAAGGGGGGAACCGGTGTGGTGGTGTTTTTTTCAGTTTCATGCATGGTTTCATTTTTCTTGCTTAAAGTTTAAATCTATATCATGATCTAAAGATTAAGTAAAATGGGTCATTTCCATAGTCTTGAAGCACTACACAACCTTCATAGATCAGATTTTAATTTGCAATCACAGTAATCTCTAGTTGCTAGTTAGCTTCAAGTTTATGCAATTTTCAATTTGGCAAATAACCTGTCTCCTCAGCTCCTCCAAAGACGCTGGTCAGTGAAGACATTAGTAATTACAAAACATTTCAAATTTCAGTGTTTGCTTTCTTGTTTAAAATAAACAAATCCCCTCAACTCCCAGTTTTGTTCCTGACCCTTCCAATTGCGAGCTAGTCTCGATCTGCGGGGAGTAAGTTTCATACACGCTAGGCTGGTCAGTGGTGATAGAATAATTAGGGAAATCTCCGAAGTTGTTAGCTCAATGTGCGGGAAAACGCCTAAGGGTAATCTGTGAAGTAAGGTGGGCCCTCTCGGGACCTAGTTTCCCACCCGTTTTGGACATCCAACGCCTTTAGTGAACTTACTGGTGAGACCTCTTGGGTTTCCGTAAGTTCTTCGCAAGTTTCCAAACAAAGAGCTAGCCTTTGAATAGGCCACACAAACTTTTATTAATCTACCATCAATTTACCTTAATAAAATACTACGCGATCTACAATGCCCACGATTACCTTTAATAAAATAAGTGATCTACAATGCCGACGATTACCTTTAAAGCACTGGTCTCATTTACACACTTTGCAAAGCCATATGCTTCATTTTACTTTTCAGTCATTTACTTGAAGCAATTTGATTTTACTTGCATCTAACAATTGTGTCTTAAGTATCCTTTTATGCAAGTATATATTTGATATATATATCATGGTGAATAATTGATCTGTGTATTTTTACTTTATGTTGGTTAATGAAAGAATAAACTCCTAGATTCATTTCTTGTACTTAGTTTAGTTCAAGCCTTAGTATATTTTTTAGGGACTACCCCCCTTGGCTTCACTAGGAGTTAGCCTAGATGGAGGAGTTTAGGATTAGGTGACAACACCTTAACTCTCACTTGCCCCCAAGGACACATCGAGTGGATTGAAGATTTTTTCCACGTCTCCCAGGTGTGTATAAGGCGACAACACTCTCCACAGACAATTTCCCATAGATGCCTTCCATCCATGCTCTTTCTAGCTCACTCATATGATATGGTGCATTTACCCACTTAGGTACATTGTTCTGGCACTTCATATCGAGGGATAATGTTAATACTTGAGGCATGAAAATGGTGATCATTGGTTGAATTAGACAATGAATCATGATGCTTTGGAGTTAGCTTTTTTTCCTTGTCTCAGCTTGATGGTCATTATCATTTTCTACTATCTAGTCAAGTGTTGTCACACTTGGGAAAAGTTATACCATTCGGGGGCCTTAATGGGGGTAACGTGTCCATATCCCTTATCACAATTAATAGATTCCATCTGTCACCTATCTCTTGTTCTTTTTTTTTGGGATGGGTGTTACATGCACCCCAAAAAGGTTTGTGCTTCATACTCTCATGAACAGAAGGGGCTAGAAAGCCCGAGGTTGATGCAACTTTATAAAAAATGACATTGAAAGAGCAAAATCCTCCATTCAAGATGCAGGTGAAAGAAACAAACAAGAAAAACAAAGTATAAAAACCAAGAAAAGAAAGAAGCATGAGCTCTACCCCCTCACTAAGAGGCCATCACCTCAAGTCCTATGGAATGAATTCATAATTTATGAAAGGACTTAGCAAATCAAATGTTTAAAGCCATAAAAGGTTAAATCTATAAAGGAAAAGGAAAGCATGGGTTTGGAAAGACACAGTGCCAAGGAAAGGTCATCTCATTACCTAAGCACTCCCTCCACAAAGGTGCACATGAGGATGAATATTATACATGGCCTCGCATATCACTGACATCCACCTCATGAAGTAAACCCCAATCCATACCATTATCATTGCACATACCCCTTGATAGGTTTCCCTGGGACATACTTCTTGGTCTAGGTATTGACACACCTAATAGGGGGTAATAATGACCCTCCCATACCTAGACTTGGAAAATTGCATAATTTTGTAAGCTAGTGTGAAGTTTGAAGAGGATATTCTTTCAGATGTATCTAATGGCTCTGGTATTAACATGGCTCAGTTTATATGTTGTGCTTGGATTGTGTACCTTGCTTCTGGTCTTCATGATGCATCTTTTACCACACGAGCCCCCCTCTCCGGGTGATGATTGTACATGATTGGTTGACACTTGGATCCTTTGGAGGATGTTGAGGGGCTATTACCCCACTTGTATGGAGGTCGTCCCCATCACTTGAGAGAGGTTATTTGGCATTTCTAGGAGGACGTTGGACATTTTGATCACATGGCTTCAATCACAAGACCCCCTAGCACACATGGACATGTCCTTGAGGTGATTGATGATGGGATGTTGCATTCATGATGTTGATGGCTTGATGGGACATTTTACCTTTTTCAGAGGACATTGGGCCTTTCCTTGAGGATGTTCCACTTGGAGAGATGAGGTGGCTCCTTTCCATGCATGATGGCACCCTTTGGTGATGAGACATCTCACTTGGATGATGGGACATTGAACCTTTATGATGATTGGACACTTTGATGAGACATTGGGGCTCCTTGAGGATGACTTGGCACCTTTTGATGACGTCACACCTTTTGGAGGTTTGAGGCACCCTTGGAGATGAAATGTTGCACCCTTTCATGGCAACGTTTCTCCTTTTGGAGCATCCTTTCACCTTTTTGGGGTGAGCTGCCCTCTTTTGAGACCATACGTGCCACACGTATGAGGTCTAGGGCAATTTTGAATGGGAAGATCTCATCTTTGAGCTAGGTTACTTCATCTTGGAGGCACCGTTGGGGGTCTTAGAGACCTATCCACTCTTGTATCGTGGATTATTTATGTATTGTTCCCTTGTCTCTAGGGTTTATGAGAAAGAAAGGCATTATTTTATGTTTTTAGGGCTTGTATTGTGTGAGAAGGGTGTTCGATCTCTCATATAAATAAGAGAAGCACTTCTCACTTTCAAATCATCGCTACTTGTGGAGATATATCACTCTTGTTTACTTCTACTTGTTCTCTTTCATGAAGAATGCTATGGATGGTTAACTAGGGCAATTTCTTTGGGAGCTATGCTTGTGGATCTTTTACTACTTGGATGA
>WSFP011479823.1:0-16360 GCA_009831015.1 Picea engelmannii
TTTTAATTAGATGTCTTTTTGTTGTTATTAATTTACTCCAATATCAAATACTTCTTTGAATGTATTATGGAAGTGCTAGTATTGTTCTATTATAGGTTTCCCTTAACAACAGTACAGGCATGAGCTCATACAACACAGGAAGATAAACTCAATTGACTGATCAGTTAGAGGTTAGTAGATGCATTCTTTTCTTTTATTTAGAGTTGTTTATGAATGAAATAATGATTACGTTAAATAGCTTTGACTGTTTTTGTGTCACTGCTTCAATCGTATTCATTTAGTATTTATTTGTTTAATATCTTAAAAAAAAAAAAAAAGTGTTGTTCATATTTGATTCAGAAACCTTATCAAAAAATCATTTTCGTAAGATTTCATGCAAACCTTGTAACCTGTATATAGATTGTTTATATTCACATTTCTTTTTAATAAACATTAGTCAGTAATATATCATTTGTTAGAATCATAGATTTTAGGTTAGGTTCATGTCTTTTATTATTTTTAGGACTTTAGTTGGCTAACGGAGCCATTAAACCTGTCGGAATAGGTTACACCAAACGGCTTGGGTTATTTAGACAACCCCAGACCGGATCTATTCTTCCAGTTGACGGTGTGTCACTTACGCCCGTCAACAGGTAGTTTGGTGTATCAACTTCCTGGGGGCGTAACTTTGGCATACGATCTCTGTTTGGGCACATGATAACTCGTTGGAAAGGTATTGGCGAGGAGCTTCATTTCACATGCTCAATGATGCCTTCGACGATCATTGAGGTGCCCCATCGCGAAAAAAATGTTGTTTAGTCCCTTAAAATGGTCCCAAAAGTTTAGGACCTGAAAAACTGCTAAAAATAGTAAATTTCCAAAGAATTGTTTTGAGATAGTTGGAATAGGTGGGTGGCCACCAATATCCACCTGGATCAATCCTCCCTCCATAGGAATCAATGGTATACATTGCATTGATTTCTTGGGGGAGAGGTGGAAGCATTTGCTAAATCTGAACCTTGATGAGTTGCTTGCCTTGCTGGAGAAGTTGTGCTACTTGGCTTGTCAAAGTTTGTGGAGAACTTGATGTTGGAAGGGTTGGACCATTTTAACCAGTCTGACTACATGAGATGACTATGTGCAAAAGGAATCTTTCTGCTTTGCTGCAATCTTTTCGACCTGCTTCTACTAGATAGAAGGTGGTTGGAGTGAGGCTGCAATGGTTGCAGTGTCCTTCTATTCACCTTTTGAACAAATTGTGAAGAGGTTGAATGTTGTAGTATGAGATATTACCTTGTGGCACTGTTTATGTGGGACAGTAGTTGGAACTACCTCTGGTATCCTATAGAGATGACCCCCTAGAGTAACAATGACACTACGATATCAAGACTCATAAATAGCATGGGGCTTCCACATATATGGCTGGCCAAAATGAACATCAGAGACATTCAATGGGGAAAAATCACATAATACCTCATCTTTGAACGGCTTGATGTCATATGACAAGTAGCACTGCTGGCTAACATAGATATCTTATCCCTGGCAAAGCCACCCGATGTTGTATGGTTGCAGGTGTGGTGTTTTTGACAATCCCAACTATTTGACAACCTCTATTGAGATGAGGATCTTCTGGCTTCCGTTATCAACAATAAAATGCAGTGGGGTCCCCTTCACCCACATCTGTGAATGAAAAAGGCGCTCCCCCTCGTCAGGATTTGCTAGTTCTTCTGGTTGAATTGTTGTGGTCGTGACAGTAGCAGTGGGGTATGTGTCGATGATCTGTCTTCTCCCATTATTTTATGAATCAGATTATGAATCAGGGTTCGGCTCCTTTTATTTGATCTCGACCACCAATAATTGTTTTGAGCGACATTTATCAGTGTTTTGCCAGGGGTTTTGTGGAAATCGCACCACTTTCCAGTGTCCTTCTTCGTCTTCCTATTACCCTTATTTTCCTATGGCTTGGACTTGTTTTTTGGAGGTTGGTAGTTAGGGTCATCTTTACCATACTTTGGTTGTTGCAGATTTGCATACCCAAACTCCCATTTTTTCTGGTGCCTAATTTTTTGCTCGATTTTGACAGCATATCGATAGGCAGCTCCTAGTGATGAGATGTCCAGAAAATCCTTTTTGCTTTGGATGTACCTATGCAGAGCCCCGTGGTATTTGAGAACTAGATTCCACTCGGAGTCTTTGATACCTAGCTTGGTGCGCAAGGTATGGAAAGTATTTGTGAAATCTGACATTGTTTGGCCCCTCTCTTGCCGTAGTGTGGTGCATCTCATGTATCGGTCGTCATAGTTACCAACAAGGTAATATTGTTGCTTGACCGCTTCCACAAAAAAATCACAAGTGGGCTCAACCCCATATATTCCAGATTCCTCTATGGAACTTTTATACTAGTAAGTTTCCCACCAATGTTTGACATGGGAGAGAGCCTTAAGGAGTGCAAAGGTGATCTTTTTCCTATCAGAAAAATTGTGAACAGAGAAATAACCTTCTAGCAGATTTAACCATTTTTCTAGGGCATCTACATCTATCTAACCTTCAAATACAGGAATATCAAAATTGGCTTGTACATTGAAAGGAGAGGTTCCTCCAAAGTGGACACTTGATGAAGATGCACCTATTCTTATCAGCGGACGTTGAAGGATGTGGGAAAAATTCTCCATCATTTCATCCCTCTGTCGCATGAGAGCTTGTTCAAGCAACAGATTAATAGAATCTTTTGCTCTGTCATTTTTCTTTTCTTCTGGCATGGACGGTTTCTTAGGTGTGCGAGAGCGATTGTCCCGAAGACATACAAGCTTGAGACCCAACTTGTTATACTCGGACCTCGTCCGGGACAAGCACTGAAAAACGATCAAGAGTAGCATGCTCTGATACCACTCATCCATATTATTTTTGGCACGAAATGAGAGTGGAGATATAATAAATAAATATGCATAGATATATCATTAATATAATAGAGATATATCAGAGGTATAACCATAAACGCATAGATACATTAATACACAATTTCTATTAATGAGCGAAATGTACAAAACTGTAGAAATACAGAGTGAAAGACTCGTTAGAATGGTGGCAGCTTATCTCTGAGAAGAGATGTGATGACTACGCTCATATGTAAGAATATGATCATTACAATGAGGCTCCAGAGGCCTTCTATTAACATAAAGAAAATCCAAAACCGTAACCCCGAAAGATGAAACACCAACAAGTTTGTGGACCCCGTTTTGGGTAGTTTGTTGTATCAACTTCTGAATGGTGTAACTTCGGCATACGATCTCCATTTGGGGCGCATGATAGCTCGTTGGAAAGGTATTGGTGAGGAGATTCATTTTACAGAATCAGTGATGCCTTTAGCGATCATTGAGGTGCTCGATCGTGAAAAATCATCGCTTAGGCCCTTAAAATGGCCCCAAAAGTTTAGGACTCTAAAAACTGCTAAAAATAGTAAATTGACAAAAAATTGTTTTGAGCAAGTTGGAATAGGTGGGTGGCCACCGATATCCACCTATATCAGAGCATTATGCTCTTGGTCATTTTTTAGTGAATGTCCCCGATGAGGTATGAGTATAGAGAATTGGGTCTTGCGCTTGTCTCTCTTGAGGAAAATCGATCATGCACGCCCAAGAAACCCTCCATGGTGGAAGAAAAGAAAAATGATGGAGCAAAAGATTATATTAATCTATTGTTGGAGCAAGCTCTCACGGGATAGAGGGATGAAATGATGGAGAATTTTTCCCATGTCCTTCAACGTCTGTCGATAACAGCAGGCGTATGTTCATCAAGTGACCACTTTGGAGGAACCTCTTCTTTCGAGGTACAAGTTAATTTTGATATTCCCGTATTTGAAGTTCAGATAGATGTGGATGCCCTAGAAAAATGGTTAAATCTGCTAGAAGGTTATTTCTTTGTTCACAATTTTTTCGACGGGGAAAAGATCACCTTCGCACTCCTTAAGGCTCTCCCCCATGTCAAACATTGGTGGGAAACTTATTGGGAGAAAAATTTCATAGAAAAGTCTGGAATATATGGGGCCGAGCCCACTTGGGATTTTTTTGTGGATGCGGTCAAGGAACAATATTACCCTTTTGGTAATTACAACAATAGTACATGAGACGACCACACTACGACAAGAGAGGGGTCAAACAGTGTCAGAGTTCACTGATACTCTCCATACCTTTTGAACCAAGATGGTTATCAAAGACTCTGAGGGACATCTGGTTCTGAAATACAACAGGGCTATGCATAGGTACATCCAAACCAAAATGGATTTTATAAACATCTCATCACTGGCCTATCGATATGCTGTCAAAATCGAGAAGAAATTTAGGCACCAGAACAAATGGAAGTTTGAGTCTACAAATCCATAACAACCTAAGTACGGTAAATATGGCCCTAACAACCAGCCTCCAGAAAACTAGTCCAGGCCACAAGAAAAGAAGGTTAACGGAAAGATGAAGAAGGACATTGGAAAGTGGTGTGATTTCCACAAAATCCCTTGCCACAACATTGATGAGTGTCGCTCAAAACAATCATTGGTAGTCAAGATCAAAGAAAAGGAGCAGAACCTTGATTTAGAATCTGATTCAGAAAATAATGGGAGAAAATAGATCATCGACACAAACCCCACTGCTATTGTCACGACCGCAACAATTCAACTAGAAGAACCAGCAGAACCTGAAGAGGGAGAGCGCCTTTTTCATACACAAATGTGGGTGAAGGGGACCCTACTACATTTTATTGTTGATAACAAAAGCCAGAGGAACCTCATCTCAGCAAAGTTCATCAAACAGTTCGGATTGTCAACAACACCACACCCACAACCATACAACATCGAGTGGCTTCGCCAGGGATGAGATATTTGTGTCATTCAACAGTGTCACTTGTCATACGACATTAAGCCCTTCAAGTATGAGGTATTATGTGATGTTTCCCTGTTGGATTTCTATGATGTTCTTTTGGTCCAACCACATATGTGGAAGCACCATGATATTTATGAGTCTCGACCCCGTAGTGTCATTGTTACTCTAGGGGGTCATCTCTAAATGATACTAGAGGTAGTTCCAACTATTGTCCCACCTAAATAGTGCCACAACATAATATATCATACTACAACATTCAACCTCTTCACAATATGTTCAAAAGGTGAACAGAATGACACTGCAACCACTGCAGCCTCAATCCAAGCACTCTCTATCCAGCAGAAGCAGGTTGACAAGATTGAAGAAAAGCGCAAAGATTCCTTCTACACATAGGCATTTCATGTAGCTAGAATGGTTAAAAAGGTCCAACACTTCCAACATCAGGTTCTCGACAACATTCCACAAGCCAAGCAATGCAACTTCTCCAGGAAGGCAAGCAGCTCACCAAGGTTCAGATTCAACAAACGCTTCCCCCTCTCCCTCGGGAAGTCAACGCAATGGATACCATTGCTTCCTAAGGAGGGAGGATTGATCTAGGTGGATATTGATGCCCAACCCACCTACTCCAGCTGTCTCAAAACAATTTTTTTGGTAATTTACTATTTTTAGCAATTTTTTGGGTCCTAAATTTCTGGGGTCATTTTGAGGGCCTAAACGATGCTTTTTCACGATCGGGAACTTCAATGATAGTCAAAGGTTGAAGGCATCATTGATCTTGTGAAATGAATCTCCTCGTAAATACCTTTCCAATAAGCTATTTTGCACCCCAAACTGAGATTGTATGCCAAAGTTACGCCCCTGGGAAGTTGATACACCAAACTACCCAAAACGGGGTCCACAAACCTATTGGCTTTTCATCTTCTCGGGTTAGAGTTTTGGATTTTCTTTATGTTAAAAAGGCCTCTAGAGCATCATTATAAACATCACCATCTTCTTTTGAATGATCGTAGTCGTCACATTTCTTCTCAAAGATAAGTTGCCACCATTCTAGCGAGTCTTTGACTCTGTATTTCTATAGTTTTGTAGATTTCGCTCATTCATAGAAATTGTGTATTATTGCATCTTTGTGTTTATGGTTATATCTTTGATATACATATGTTATATTATTGGATATTTGATATATCTCTGTACATTTATTTATTATATCTTTGCTCTCATTTCCTGCCGAAAATCATCTAGATCAAGTTGAAAGGGTTCTTTGGGTTATGCAGTTACTACATGAGATTTGTGAGGGGGTTTTCATAGTTGGGAGAACTGCTCACAGATTTGACTAATAATGGACCTTTCAATTGAACCTAAGAATCACAAAATACTTTTGAAAATATGAAGGAAGTGATGAGCATGTGCCCAGTGTTGGCACTTCCCGACTTCACATAGTCGTTTGTATTAGAATGTGGCACACCAGAGGAGGGAATTGGAGCAATATTGATGTAGGGAGGCCACCCCATAGCTTTCGAGAGAAGGAAGCTCAGGGATTCATAAAGGATATACTCCATCTATGACAAGGAAATGATATCTATCATGCATGCCTTAACCAAATTCAAACAATATTTAGTGGGCAATAGATTTGTGGTAAAAACCGATCATAACAGCTTAAAGTATTTCTTAGAACAAAAATACCTTAGTAAGAGACAACAAAAATGTGTCACGAAGGTCCAAGCCTTTGAATTTGACATTAAATATGTAAAAGGAAAGAAAAAATTCGTAGCAGATGCATTATGCAGGAGACCATCGAGTTGCTCATTGATGGATATATCTACAATTTGGAAGGCTCATTTATTAGTGGAATAGTCAAAAAATAAATTTGCATGTGAGGTGTTGGATGGGAAAGTTGTGGATGAGAGGTACGAAGTATTATATGAGGTCATCTTATATAAGGATCAAATGTACTTATTTCCGGAATTTGAACTCAAGAAAAAGATTCAGATAACAGTTCATGATTCACCATTAGTAGGACACCAGGGATATTTCAAAACATAGAGACAGGTCGGGGAGAGATTCTCATGGAAGGGTCTCAAGGAAAATGTGTTGAAACATATCCAAGAGTGTGTGACTTGTCAGCAGAACAATTTGGAGCAGACACACCTTGTAGGGTTACTTCAACCTCTACCCATTCCATAGCAGAAATGGGAGAGCATTTCCATGGACTTCAACACAGGGCTACATAAGGTGCAAGGTAGAGACTGTAAATTTGTTGTGGTCGAAGGACTGACCAAGTTTGCGCATTTCTTTGCAATTCCCACATAATAAAAAGCAAACCAAGTTGCAGAGCTATTCTTCAGAGATATTTTCAGACTTCGTGGCCTTCCAAAGCATATAGTTCATGACATAGATGGATGTTTCATTAGTGCATTCTAGAAGGAGTTGTTTTGGTTGGTGGTAAGAGAGTTGACCACGAGCACAAGTTACCACCCACAGACAGACAAACAAATAGAGATAGTAAACGAATGGGTAGAGGGGTACCAGAGGAACTATGTAGGGGGGAAACAATGAACATAGGTGAAGTGGCTCCACATGGGCCAACATTGCTACAACACGACACACCATATGTCCATCAGGATGACACCATTCAGGGCCTTGTACGAGTACGATGCACCATCGTTCATAGAGGCAGTATTTGGGGATAGAAGGGCCCCCAAAGCCAAGGATTTGATAGAGGAGAGTCATGAGATCCTCAAAGTTGTAAAAGAGAATTTACAAGCAACGCATAACCAACAGAAATTGCATGCATACAGACATCAGGTAGAGCACAGTTTTGAGGTGGGGGACTTAGTATTCTTGAGGTTGGAGTCGTAAAGACAATCTTCATTGAAGTGAAGCGGTGCAGAAAATCTTAAACCTTAATTTAATGGACCATACAGGATCACCAAGAGGGTTGGCAAAGAGGCTTATGAGTGAGAGGTACCAGAAGGAAGTAAGATCCATAATGTGTTCCACGTGGATTGCCTAAAAAAGGCAGTGGGACAACATATTGCCACTTTTAAGGATTTTCCACCATTGGATGAAGAGGGTCGTTTGGAACTAGTGCCAGAGGAGGTCTTGGAGCACAGGGAGTGAAGATTGAGGAGTCAGATCATTAGGGAGTGCTTAGTCAAATGGAGGGGACTACCAATTGAGGATGCCACATGGGAAGGAGCTCAGATCCTAGAGCACCCCAACTTGATGTTGCTTGAGGACAAGCAATCTTGGGGAGGGAGGATTGTATTGTCCCTTTCCTGATGATGACTCCAGTAGGGAGCAACTTAATAGTCTATATGATCCCGTAGACTATAGTCGAGAGGAAAAAAAGGGAATAACACCTTTATTTGATGTCATTTAACCAAAAGTCTAAAGTGAAAGTGACATTAGATATTAAAAAGGATAAAAAGGTGTTTTAAAGTGACTTTAAGTGATTATTAAAGATAAAACTTAGGAAAAGTCACTTAATTAATTAAAGTAAATGTGAAATTAGAGGAGGGTTGAGTATAAATGAGGAAAAGCGACCTAAATCCATTATTATTGAGAATTGGCAACAAGAGGAGAATTCAGGCAACTTTTTGATGTTTTGTGGATTTCTAGAGGAAACCACCACCATTGATCGATTTCAGTGTTGAAAGACACACCCTAATCCATCAGAAGAATCACTCGGGTTCTTCATCAAGCTTTAGAGTACAGGATTGGATCCTTCTTCAAGGATTTGCATCAATTACAAATTCAGGATTCAAGCAGATTCAGATCCAAGCTTATTGCAGCAGATCCGAGCTATATCCTTCTTGCATGCAGCATATCTGAGCTTATTGCACCAAATCCGAGATATATCCTTCTTGCGTGCAGCAGATCCGAGCTTATTATTGCATATCTGAGCTATATTCTTCTTGCATGCAACAGATATGAGCTTATTGTAGCAGATCTGAGCTATATCCTTCTCGCATGCAGTAGATCCAAGCTTATTGCAGCAAATTTGAGCTATATCCTTCTTGCATGCAACAAATATGAGCCATGTCCTTCTCGCATGCAGTAGATCTGAGCTTATATCCATCATGCACAAGTATTCAACAGATGTGGGTAATATCTTTCTTGCATGCAACAAATTTGAGTGGTATCTTCCTTGTATGCAACAAATATGAGCTTATATCTATCATATGCTAGTATTCAAGTCAGACCCATTAATAAATAAACTAGATCTGTGGAGTTTATTTATTGTTATAATGTTTTGGATTGAGTATTGGGTAATTGTAATCCAATTCTTACTATTATTGTTGTAACGCCCCCGGCCATCAACCCCACGGTCGGGCCAACGCTACTACACGGAAAAGCACTTTTGTAACACATTATGCATTCTAATGAACTTAAAACGCTTAATTACAGTTAAACATAGAATTACTGCTAGCATTTCAGAGTTAATGGAAATAACAATAATTCATATGCACAACAGAATACGTGATAACATTGCAAGAATCACAGGTATCCAATTTAGTTAATTACATAATTACAAAACATAGTGACACTTATCTTTGAAACTGTCACACACCACCAACTGCGTGTAGACCTTCCACAAACCTCCCAGCCTAAGACCACGCTGCTCATCACTCTCAGCAGTAGGTCACCCTCGAGATGGGACTAAGCTCCACCGGGTAAGGAATCCTAGGCTAGGTAAGGTTTACAGGAAGAATACACGTAAAAGAAGGAGGATTCTCTCCTAGGAACCACTTATGCCCACTGCCCACAGACTCTCCTTCCCCACATGCCTGTCCCACCCCAGGAGTATACACCTTCACTATCACCTAGACAGTCCTTCGGCTGCTAACCTCCCTTGCCTTAGGCTTCAGCAACAGACCGGACCGGAAATCTCCGAGATCTCTGGCAGCTACAGGGTTCCTTCCAAGAGCTCTCTCCTTCCTTCGTGCACTCTCTCACCTAGAGAGAGTCACTCACAGGATTGGTAAAACTTGCTTCTTAAACAACAATCACCTCCCTCACCTGGAGAGAGGTTACACACAGGCCAGACAACCGGTTTCCTTAATCTCGTCCCCGTACAAAGAAAACAAAACAACAAGGCTCAACAACGAACATACAGCAGCATCAAACCACACCCAGCCAAGAACTGTCTGGCCGCCACAGTCAACTGGGACAACAAACATGGGTTTCCCAAAATAGGTGACAGACAGACGCTTCAGCATAACAAGGCTCAACAATTACGAGACACTTTGGTTTTCTCAACCAGCAACACAGGACGACTTCTTGGTTCTGGTTTTGGGAATGTGTAAGGGTACACAGAGATTCAAACAGAGACTTCACACGATTCAGGTGATGTATCTGAGTACGAACACCAGATAGAGGTCGCTCATGGACACCCGCCAGTTCCGACGAAGGATCGAGAACGGACTCCCCAACTCAGGTGATGGATGGAGGAATGCCCGACGAACCCCCTCAGACGCAACTGTCCCCGGAATGGGAAGCGAACCCCCAACACGGCTCACTTCCTGGGTTAAATTGCATGTGCTTGGGCTGACACACGTCGCCCATGAGGTTGCATGCGCTTCATCAGCTGGTGTGCGCTTTTAGGCATGCGTTCCCCCTTCCAGGGATTTGGGATCAAGGAAACATGTTTCACACATCATTTTTAGAATAATAATTTAATATTGTTCTCAAGGGTTTAAGCCCCCTCAGCTTAGCCCCTCTTCCTACCTCTCATCCCCCTCTCCCTTACCCAGGCTTTGTGGATGCTTAGTCCCCCATCACTCATTCATCGTGGTCGGTCCACACGCAGAGATGTTTTGTATTAATACTGTGCATAATTACATGTACAAAAATCGGGCTCTTGGCCGTCAACACTTAGGCTCCCTGGTCTAATAACACATAAGCCCACCAGCTTATATAAACTTGGCCCACCAGCCTATAAAACATAATTACAATTCATAATGCAAGCTTTATACTTCATAGACATGATTTACAACAGGGCTCGGCCTTGGGGACATTACAATTGCAATAAAATTATGTTATTGGATACCAAAATCACATGCATGTCTCGCCAATTACATTAACCCTCAAAACAATATCAAAAACCATCAAATCATATCATAAAAACTATCCAATAGAAGAAGGGAAATTTCACAATCTTCCTGCAAATTTGCTTTCAATTTTTCAAATTACTCATTCTAGTTATGGAAAAACCATTGAGTTTTCATCACACAATGTTGTAATTAGATATTAAAGGATCCATCTATTGTAATATCTTCAAGACATGTTGATGACTCTTAGGTTGTACTAATTTGATAGCTTTGAACCTTCATCACCTACCATTGTCCTTCTTACTCACGATGATGACTCGAGCAAATTTTTGCATGAATGCTTTGGTCATTTGAGCTACTGCTACTTGCAATAGGTCTCGAAGCACCAAATGGTGCACAACCTACCCCTTTGTCTCATGTAATGATGGTATTTTTCATAGTTGAGTTTTGGGTAAGAATTAAAAAGATCCATTTCCATTTGGTCATTCATGGAAAACACAAACACCACTTGAATTGGTTCACAGTGACATAAGTGGGCCATTCCCTAGACCATAGTTTTCAAGTGCATGACATATTTTCCCTTTCATTGATGATCACACTTAGTGCACATGGGTTTACTTGTTAAAACTCACAAGTAAAATTTTCAATCTCTTTGTTTCTTTCAAAACATTGGTTGAAAAGTAATGAAGTCATCTAATCAAAAGAATTTGCACCAACAACGATGGAGAATATGTTAATAAACACTTCATTAATTTTTTCTCTAAAAATGATATTCAAATGCAACATACAATGCCTTACACTCCATAGTATAATGGAGTATCTAAACATAAGAATAAAACACTAAAAGAAATAGCTCATTGTATGGTTCAATCAAAGAAATTAGTACCATAGTTTTGGGCAGAAGCAATAAATTGTGCTAACTACATCTTGAATCGAAATCCTACAAAATTCATCGTGAATGTAACTCCAAAATAAGCTTGGTCTAAGATTAAGCCTAATGTCAATCACATTAACGTGTTTAGTTGTGAAGAAATGGCTCATATACCCAATGAAAGGAACAAGGCATTGTAACTAAAAAGTGAGCAATGTATTCTTCTTGGTCATGTCAAAGATGTAAAATCCTATCGACTGTTTGTGCCTCACTCTTCAAAGGTTATCTTTCGGAGAGATGTTCAATTTGATGAACTCTCCTTGGCTTGCATGCCTATGTTTTCTTCTTTACCACTTCCCTCTTTTTCTTATACTTCTCCAGGACTTGTATCATTTTTTTAATGATGATTCTTCTTCTTCTAATGATGACCAAACCTACACCTTTAGTTGCTCCTCCTATAGTTTAGTATATTTAATCTACACTTTCAGTTGCTCCTCCTACTATTCATTTTTTCAATCCTGCACCTTCCACTCCTCCTCCTATAGTTTAGTCCGCCAATCCTACACCTCCAATTGTTCCACTTCCGAAATGGGTCCAAAAAACAAGGGAATCTACTAGTACTTTAGTTGGTGATTTGTCAAATCCTCGCAAGATATGCTCTCAGTTCTGTATAGGTGGTTCAACTACTATGGCACAACACACTGAGACAAAATATCCTTGGACATAAAGAAGTAAGTGGTCTACCAGAATGGGAAGCAACTATGCAAAAAGGTCCACAAATTGGTCTACACGATTGTGTGTTGCAAGTAGGTCCACAAAATCAAGTTTTTAGTAGACAAAAGTATGGATAAGTTTAAAGCCCATCTTGTTGTGCTAGGGTCCCACCCTAACTCCCCTAGTTAGTGGAATAGATTGTTACGTAATGTATTGATGGCTATCACTATTAAATAAGGGCCCACAAGATAGTAGAGTGTGAAATCAATAAATGCAAGTGGTGTCATTAAAGAAGGTCCACTAATTAGTGGTTGAGGCCTCATTAATGGAGGTCCACTGGGTGGTTAGGGTTTTGGTCAATTAGAAACAATATGTTGTAGTAGAAGGTATGTAATCAGTGGTTAGGTGAATATTATTGTATTTGGATATATGCTCATGTTTGAGGCTTCCCCTTGAAGAGGAAAGTGAACATTGTATCTAATTTTAAATATCAATAAAGTTTTGCTTGCAGCTATTACTCGAATCCAGTTCTATTTATTTCCTTTCCACATTTATATTCCTTATGTATTACTTTGTTTTTTTACATTTCGCAACTACGTTCCATCTATTTTACTTTGAGTATTCTATTTTAGCTAACAAGGAACACCACAAGTGGTATTAGAGCACTTTTTGTGCCAACACACACTCCAATTTTAGAAAGGATTTTTTTAGGCTAGAGACATGTTCCAATGTCTTTGAATAACAAAGAGATCTATCGTTCAGTGGGTAAACCTATGGTTGGTGAAGAATACATGCATAAAATACAAGAGGTGTCACCTAGTTGGACACCCTTGTAACCCTTATTCGTACCCCTTTGAGTAGTATTGCATTAGACAACACCTATATATGGAATTCTCTTCCACATGCCTTTAGGTATATCAAAATCCTCTAGGCACACTTAAAACCAGACTTACATAATCATGTTAGCCATCCTATTGCTATAGTGCATCGAGAACAACACTTGGGGAGATCACTCTCACATACTAGAGAATATGGTTGTTATGTACCAAATAAACACAATTATTCACTTGATGGAACTATGACCTCAAAACAAGAACTCGAACCCATAAAACCCATATCTTTTGGTCAAAACACCAAAATCAACCCCCATTTCGAAAAGTGGTGCTACCGGTAGCACCATTTCTTTTTTTGAGGTTAAAATTGCCTCATTTTGTAGCCATGACCTTAACAACATCGTAATGTTGTCGAAAAAAAACCTTAAAATCTGTCCTTGAATCAACATGTAACACTAACAACAACACCTTTTTTTATTTATGAGGTTAAAACTGCCACTTCTTCGAAACTTCCAGACTTGACAATTGACACTGTTACAACCAAAATCTTAAAATCAACCCCCAAATCAAAAGGCAATGTTCCTAGTAGCACCCCCCTTTTTTCTAGGGATAAAATAACAATTTTTTTGGAATCGTGGCCTTGACAACTCGTACCCTTGGAACCAAAGTCTTAATACCAACCTTTGAATCGAAAAGAGACACTATCAGTGACACCCTCTTTTGGGGGGGCTTAAGAATGTAAGGGATTACTTACTATTCTTTAGAATTTTGTTTATGTACTCGAAAAGCATTAAGCAAAGCTTTCCAAGATCACCATAATTTTGTTGAGTTAAAAGGTTAGGAAGGTTGGTAGTGTGACAAATATTTTGAAATTGAGATCTAATCTGCGTATAGGCTCAGCAATCTAAGAGAAAATGTTTTTCATCTTCAACCCTCTTAACATCACAAAGGTAACAAACTCTTTCCTCCCATAGCATTTTAGGAATTGACCAACACTCAGTTTCATTATGGAGCTAATGAGAATTTGTTCTTATTTTAGCAATGCTTATTTTTTGCTTTACACTTGTCAAAATAGAGAAATAATTTTGTTCTTCTAGATTAGGGTTGATTACCTCCTTATAATACCTTAATTTTCTATTTTCCTCTAACTGTTTACCACGCCACATTTTCTCCTTAAATTTTGATTTTATAATATTTTTAATAGTATCCTTATTCTGCAAAATGGTCTCTTCCATGATTCCCCAATGGATTAGCCAAGATTGGGCATATTTATGTCCTCCCCGCTTGAGTCGAAGGTGGTTATATTGGAGTTCGAAGCAATTTTAGGAAGCATCTTGTCTTCCATGTTGTTTAACTTGTTCTTATACATTAGATATCTAGTCATAGTCGTGCTCTCAATGGGGGAAAGACTTCCCTCTAAGAGGAGGATATGATAGGGCGTATTTCCTTTAATTTTGAGATTATAGGTTGTAAAATTCTTTTGTATTTTCTCTATCTTTCTCCATGATTCTCAAGAGATATTGCATCCCCAAACTTCACATCCATATAGAATAACAAGAATAACAAAAGTCTAAAACATATAAACATATATATTTTATGAAAAAAATAAAAAAATAAAATTAAATAAAAATAACATTAAAAATAACCTTTAAAACAAAAAAACATTAAAATTAAATTTTAAAATAAAATCAATTTTAAAATTAAACTTTAATAAAAATAAAGTTTAAAATCAAAATTTTAAAATAAAATAAATTTTAAAATAAAATAAATTTTAAAATATAAACTAAAAATGAAATATTAAAAAAAATAAAACATAAAAGAGCATGAAAATAAACTTTAAAATATAAACTAAAAAAAATCAATATTAAAAAAATAAAAATTAAAAGAATTATTCCAACGGGTGGGAAGGGAGGCGGAAAAGGGATGAAAAGAGTGATTCCACGCCTCTTTTGGGTTGTGGGAAGGGGGCTGATTTGGGGAACCACCCCCTTTCCAAATCACTTTTTTCATGTTTTTTTAAGTTTATATTGTAAAGTTTCTAAAATTTGATTTGGTGAACCACCCCTTTTCCAAATCACTATTTTCATGTTTTTTTATGTTTATATTGTAAAATTTTTAAAATTTGTTTTATTTTAATTTTAATTTTTTTAATTTTTTATTTAATGTTTATTTTTAATAAAGTTTAATTTTAAATTTAAATTTTTTTAATGCATTGGTTTTATTATTATGTAAGGTAATCAAAGTTTCAAATTTGGTTAGACGTTTAAAAATCCAGTTATGTTAAGGGTTGGTGTGATCTAGCTTGGATGTAATCTTTAGGTGATTTTGGAGGCTTAAAAAACTTTGGGTTACAGTTTTCTAGACCAAAAGTTAGTTCTGCAAAGCACGGATAAACTAGCAAACAAATAATAATAACAATAATTTTAACATTTTTTATTTAAATTATATTTTTTTTAAAACTTATTTTTTATATATATTTTTTTAAGTGTTTTTTTCTTTTAAATAATATTTATAAAAGAAACTAAAATGGTTTTATATAATTATGTTGTTTTTTATTTTTTTATTTAAAATGTATATTTATTTTTATTTAAAAATAATATTTTTTGCATTTGGGTTTTGTTTTTTTTGTTTTTTATTTTCTTTTTTTCTTTTTTTCTTTTTTGGTTTTGTTTGCAATAGGAGTCTTGGTTTATAAAATGTTACAATTTTAAATTCGAAAAAAAATAGGGTGCAACTCATAATGCATTGTCTTGATTCAAGGATTGGTCTTAAGACTTTGGTTCCAAGTGTATATATCACCACTTCAGATTCGAGGGTTGATTTTAAGGTTTTTGTTGCAATGGTACTAGTATCAAGTCTCGAGGTTTCAAAGAAGTGGTAGTTTTAACTTTCGAAATAAAAAATTGTGTTGCTCTTAGCGCCACTTTTTTATTTGGGGGTTGATTTTAAGGTTTTCATCAACAATATTATGACTTTGTTAAGGCCATGGTTGCAAAAGGTAGTAATTTTAACCCCAAAAGAAAAAAAAGGGTGATACTGGTA
>ML880289.1:0-16159 GCA_009831015.1 Picea engelmannii
ATAAAAAATAATAAACAAATAATCTCATTGCTAACAATGCCCAGGACATGGACTAGACTATTGATTTTTCATAAGAGATGATATTGTATGTGAATGAATATCTTATAACAATGATGAGTGTTCTACATATAAAGAACATATGGTGACCATCCATGAAGATATGTGTCCCTTGGGCAATAAATATATTTATACTTTATATTATATTATACATATAATATAAATATACTTTATATTTATACTTTATACTTTATTATACATATTTATACTTTATATTATAAATATATTATTACATTAATAATATTATAATTAATAATATTGCTTAATAATTACTAATCATATTATTAATTATCAATCTAGTAGAATGTCTTTTCAAGGCTGCCCAAACATGAACACTCCCTCTCAGCGAGGGAGACATTCTACATTATGCCAAGATTACATCCAAAGATTAACTTTGAATATTACCTATGGGTAGCTCTCAAATATCTTCAACATGTTACCATGACATCCATTACCTCACAATGCATATGTACCTCATCATTTTCACCCTTGTGACTTCACAGGAAATGCATCCAAGGCCCATGGGTAGTTCTTAAATAACTACAACTTGTCCCCATGACATCCACTACCCTACAATGCATCAATACATGATCATGTGCACCCTTAGTCTCAGTGCCAACTCTTTTTCATGTTGGATGAGATCCACCTATCTCAATTCCATCCCTTTTTCATGTTGGATAAGATCCACTTATATCAGTGACAACCCTTTTTCATGTTGGATGAGAACACTCAGAGCCATCCATTTTTCATGTTGGATGAGTTCCACCTGTCTCAGTGACATCCATTTTTAATTTTGGGTGAGAACACTCAGTGCCATCCATTTTTCATGCTGGATGAGTTCTACCTATCTCAGTTCCAAAACTTTTTCATGATGGATGAGTTCCATGTGTCTTAGTTCAAGCCCGTTTTCATGCTATATGAGAACAATCAGTTCCAACCCTTTTTCATGTTGGATGATTTCCCCCTGTCTGAGTGCCAACCCTTTTTCATTTTGGATGAGAAAACTCAGTGCCATCCCTTTTTCATGCTGGATGAGTTCCTCATGTCTCAATTCTAGCCATTTTTCATGTTGGATGAGAACACTCAGTGCCGACCCTTTTTCATGTTGGATGGGTTCCACCTGTCTTAGTGCCAACTCTTTTTCATGTTGGATGAGAACACTGAGTGCCAACCATTTTTCATGCTATATGAGTTCCACATGTCTCAATGCCAGCCCTTTTTCATGTTGGATGAGAACACTCCCTTTGAAGAGAGACCAGGCCAATACTTTCCCTGAAGTACTCAAAATTTATCCTCAACAACATCTTGGTAAACATGTCCACAACTTGATCCTCTGTAGTCACAAAACTGGAGCCTCACTGCTCCCTTCTGCACTATATCCTTGATATAGTAATATATGATCTCGATATGCCTCGACCTGTCATATTGATATGTATTTCATGAGCACAATGAAATGAATACAGATTATTAAAAGATGCTTAAGATAGAATAACAAAGATATACTAAAATCGGTTTTGTATTCAATAAGGAAATAAGATGAAACTGTAAAATGCAGCGGAAAACAAGCTTGTTGGAATGGTGGGGGCTTATCTCTGAGAAGAGATGTGACCGTTGCACTCTTTTGAAAGAAGATGATTACAATGAGGCTTTCAAGGAATTTTTTACAATAAACCATAATTTCACAAACCATAGAAATCCAAAAAACCTAACCCTAGGAGATGAAGCACCAAAAGTCATGTGGGCCTCGTTTGGGTAAGTTAGTATATCAACTTCCTGGGGTCGTAACTTTTGCATATGATATTTGTTTGGGGTGCACGATAGGTCATTGGAAAGGTATTGTTGAAGATATTCATTTTAGGGGCTCAATCAGAGCCTTTCTCTATCATTGAGAAGTTCAATCTCGAAAAGCCTTCATTTAGGCCCTCAAAATGGCCCCGGAAGTTAGAAACTGCTAAAAATAGTAAATTACCAAAATTGCCAGAAACCTGTTTTGAGACAGTTGGAAAAGGTGGGTGGACACCAATATCCACTTGGATCAATCCTCCCTCCTTAGGAATCAATGGTTTCCATTGTTTTGAGTTCCCCCATCATATGAGGAAATTTCTGTTGAATTTGGCCCGGGGTGATCCACTTGCCTTGGTGTAGGAGCTGCCCTGCTTTTACGACTCGATAAAGTTGGATCCTTTGTTGTCAAGTGGCCTTGATCTGTGTGTCCACAATATGATCACTGGATTCCTGTTGCATGCAGTTAGGGTTTATATATTTTGGTTTCAACTACTCTTCTATCTTTGAGGTGTCTAATAATGGTGGGAAATATGGTCGAAGGAGAGCCATGTTGAAGACTGGGTGCAGGCCAAGCAAAGGGGGAATGTTGAACTCAAAAGTATTTTCACCCACAGCCTTTGTGATGGTGTACATCCCATAATGGAGTGGGAGAAGCTTCTGACGGGGCCCTGTAAGGCGTTCTTTCTGCAAGTGCAACCAAACTTTGTCGCCCACCTGAGACTTATGTGACACCTGATGTTGATCATGGTGTTTCTTGTACTTGGCATTAGCCTTCTGTAAAATATCCTAAACCTGTTGGCGGATGTGTTGGATCCACTCAATGAAATGGATGGCTTTGTCATATTCTAGTGGAGCAGGGGACGAGTAAGCCAAGGTGGTTTCCAGGGGTAGTGCAATATCCATGGGGATGAATGGATGTAGTCCCAACCCCACCTAAAAGAGGTTGTGGCTAGTTGATCTATGCAAGGCTTGGTTGTAGCTATGTTGGACATATGGAAGAATCTCATCCCATGTGTGGGGTTTTTTTTAATTGTACATGCGTAGGATATGTATGATTATCTGATTCACGACCTCAGTTTGGCCATCTGTCTAGGGGTGGAAGGAAGTGGATTTGGTGAGTATTGGCCCTTGGGTCGAAGTGGCCAAAAGAGAAGAAAATACAGAGCGAAGTAAGAGAAAGAAAGCCATTGGACAGGGAGATTGAGGAAGACATATCAGCAAGGAAGATAGATCGTGGACCACTCAGCAAGCAGAAAAAACCATCAATGGATGCTTTGGAGCACCTCGCAAGAAATAAGGAAAGATAGGCTGGCGAAGCCCTGAAAACATGGGTCAAGTTGACATAGGGTTTTAGACACCTAGGGTTTTGGTATTTAGTGTTTTGACACCTAATTTTCGGCCTAAGGATGTCCAAGAGTCATTGTATTGTATAAATAAAGGTCAAGAGGACATGGGATGGGTTAGAGAGATTATGGATGATGAGTGATTGTTGTTATTACTGTGAGAGAAGTATTGTGTGGCGAGAGAAGTCTGTGTTGTAAGATCTTCAGCTGGGTGTGAAGATCAACCCTATAGCTAAGTGCACAGGGAGGGGGGAGAGGAGAAGAGAGAGAAAGAGAGAGATCTGCAAGCTAAGAGTGCAGATAGAACTGTATGCTTTCATCTAATATATTATAAAGCGCAGTTCTGTGGACATAGACCTAGGGAGAGGGTGAACCACGTATATCATGTTGTTGTGTGTGATTGATGTTTTGTTCTTCTGATCTCTGATATACTATTAATACAATATTGTGTTAGATCTGAGGTATAGTTCATGCAGTAGGCTTAAGAAAGGTAAAGAATAACTAGATCTATGTGAGAGTGTTTCCCTGGACCCACTTTGCATTTCCTCTGGTTGTAGACACATGTGTCATGCAACCCCCTATATCTACTTCGAGTGAGACTGCATCTACTTTGCAGTTGTTGCCAAAAGGGCCAGTAGTTAGGGCTTGTTGGTGAGATGTTAGAACTAAACCCTGGGTCTGCCCCTGTGCCAACAAATGGTTTCATTGATGGGACTAGGATATTCTTGAGGGAATGTCAAGGTGGTTTCCATCGAAGATAGATATTCAGATGTGGATAGAATAAAAAGAGAAGGAATTCACTGAATCTCAGAATAAGAACCCTAATATTAGTACAAAAGATTGGTTGGGAAGGTATATATTTACTGATATACACAAGATTTTCTTTGGAGGAATTCATAAGGAGCTATATGAGTGGGTAGCTAGATTAGCAAATACCTAGTTTGAGATCATACCTAGACCACCTATGGTTTGGACATCGACATTGATCAAGAAGGTCAAGAGAGTTGATAATGTCGTGTTAAGAGAAGTATATCATTGGTTTGATAGTACCATTGGAGGGTATATCATTGACTTTGCTATTGATAGAGCAGAATCATATAGCCAAGCAGAGAGATATTTCTTTAAGGGACCTAGAGGAAAAATTTTACACTTCTTGAAGTTGAAGATCAAGATGTTATTGCATGAGAAGAACATCATGAAGATACAGTAGTGGGTCAGATTGAAAAAGATAATGTTCAAGAATTTAGAAAGTGACAATGAAACATAGGTCAAAGACATGCGTAGTGGGAGAATATTCAGATAAGTTCCTATGATGAACCTGTTCGAGTAGAATCACGAACCACCATCACAGGAAGAAGGTTTCTACAGTGGATAATAAGAAGAGATATTAAACGAGGAAAATTCAGAGTCTGCTAGGGAAGAAGAAGGGAAGACTGAAGAACCTCACCAAGAAGAGTCAAAAACTTCAGGGATTGCTCATACTGTTGAAGTAAGTGCTATTACACCTAATGTTGTTTTAAAAACATTAAGTAACCAGAGTAACCTAAGCTATCAGAACACATAGAGAACTTGTACAATTGGTTCAGTGCATACTCAGTCAGGAACCCTAGGAAGATCTATGGAAGATCAGATGAGGTTACCCACCTTTACGAGAGATGGATCTGAAGATCCTGATCAACATTGGTTCTTATGTGAAGATGTATAGAGTATTAAGAATGTCACCGACAAAACTGTTAAGAGAGATCAATTTAGTACTACCCTGAGAGATCACACACTAAGCTAGTATATGAAGTTCGTCCAAGGATTTGTCCATCAAAACCATTGAACGAGATCAAGACTGCATTGATTGCAAAATTCAAGAAACTCAATTTCGATCCACAGTGCATCACAGAGTTGAAAGAAATCAAGCAGAAATTAGTTGAACCTATTTGGGAGTTTGATTAGAGGTTTGAGACCTTGACAGACCATTTGAGTTTTTAGATTCCATACGAACAAAATAAAGAGTGGTCCATTGTTTCCCTCTTACCACACATCAGAGTCCCTCTAATGCAACAGAAGATCGCTTCACAAGATGAGGTGTTGGAGATCACTATGAAACTAGAATCAACCCCTATGGGGGAGTCCAACTCAGGTATAAGTCAAATTTTGAGTCAGCTAACTAGATTATCAGTGCAGGTCAAAGATATGAAGAAGGATAAGGAAAATGATAACAGAGAATATATTTGGTGTATCATATGCAAATCAGAAGTCCATGATAAGGAGAATTGTCCTCTATTTCATGAGTACTTGGCTTCAAGAGCCCTAAGCCCTTTGAATCAGGTTACTCTACCTTGGTGCGAGGTATGTAGAAATAAACATTGCCCTGGAGAATGATATTACATGCAAAAATATGTCCATACACCTACCAATATTTACTGCACATTTTGTAAATCTGTGGGGCATGATGAGAAATATTGTAGAGATTATGACCTCTTGCATGAAATATCAAGAGACACATATAGAATTCAAGGCGAAGTACAACAAGAAGGAAATACTACGCAGTCTAACTCCCTGAGAAGAGGAAACTTCAAATCTCGAGGTGGATTCATAGGAAGAGGATGAGGATGAGGCATGGATCGAGATCGAGTTCAGATCATTTTTTACAACTGTTCACAGTTAGGTCACTTGGAAAGGGACTTCCATAACCCTTGTACCACTTGTAGTTATTGCAACTCATTTGAACATGCCATAGAAGATTGTCCTGCATTGTTAGAGAAACTTCAGGAAAGATGAGGAGGGAACCAAAAAGTACAACTAATCTCAGCAGAAACTCGTGGAGTGGATCCTAGAGTCGTCATTATCACTAGAGGAGGCTCTGCTACAGGAGAAGACAGGGTGACTCCAGGGAAGATTACAGAAGAATCAGAAGTTAGAAGAGATGAGGAGAAGACACATGAGTTTGATCCAAAGAAAGAGAAGAAGACATTTGAAGAGGCAAGAAAAGAGTTTGGAAGAGATCAGGATTCTTCATCAAAGGCACAACCAGACGTGAGAGAATGTCGAATTCCCCTAGCCTTTGATCAGTCTGCTTCACCCGAAGAAGGAAAAGAGGTAAGCAGACTTATGGAATTATTATGTACTTGCATTAATTTGATTAAGGATGAAAAATCCATACAAGAACTACAAAATTTGATTAGACAGTATGAGACAGGAAGGGTATATCCTCTACTGAATAAAGTAGTACATCAACTATCCAAAAAGAGAAGGACAAATAAGGAACTACACCTTAATGCCCAAATTGGAGATTATGATATAGATTATGTGGTCCTTGACTTAGGGTTGGAGGTCAATGTTATGACGAAGCAGACCTGGGCACTGATGGGAAAACCTAATTTGATATATTACCCTATCAATATTAGGATGGCTAATTAGCAAGAAGTAAGCCTCTTTTGTAAGCTGGAACATGTCCCTGTGGACATCAATAGGGTAAGAACATTTGTGGACTTTGAGGTGATTGAGATAGTTGATGATAGTTGTCCCTATCCTGCGCTGTTAAGAATTGATTGGGACTTCAATAATTCCACTGTTGTTGACTTAAAGAAGATAAGAATGACATTTGAAGGTGATGGCCTTAGGGTCATTTCACCTCTGGATCTTGATGAAGGTCGAAGATACATAGAACCCATCAGAAAAAAATACCGCGCATATGAGATAGAGAATATATATAAATTGACAGCAAGAAAATAGGATTACATTAACCCTACAACAAATGAGAATTTAAGCTGGAGAAGTGACAACGCATGTTCATCAGACTCAAAAGAATCACTGGAGAACTGGTAGAACAAAATGTATGAAGTTTCTGTGTGGAGATGTGCCAGATTGACCAAGGAAGTTTGATGGATTGGCACATAAGTAAGTAACTTACCTACATTTGATGGTTTAAATCATTTAGAAACATTCTTACTGGAATTTGAAGAAGTTGTACCAATACAACATAGATTGTTGGCACTGGATGAGGCTTTGAAATCTACTCCAGCAAGATGGTGGGGGACACATAAAAAGAACATCGTGGACTGGATGCAATGTCACGCTTTGATGACAACGCATTTTTCAAACAACATTGAAGGATGTGAAGTTAGATACACAGGTCAAAGTTGTTCGAAGGACCATGTGCAAGGTTGTGAGGAGGCCTGGAGCAGCATTCCTCAAGAACAGTGGGTGCATAAATTCATCAACACATTGGACACAATGCCTATCAATTGGTATCTTCAAGCAGAAATGTGCCTCACCACTTCAGATTGGTATGGTATGAATCAGAAATTTATAGCTACACTTTCATTTGAAATTCAATACCCTTCAGTAGAGAAATCTCTAGAAGTTATCAGACATAACGTATTTGAGGAGGCACCTAGACTCCCTGTGGAGAAAGAGGAGTATGAATGGACTGCACCTCTTCAGAAACTACATGGATGTTACAATATCAATGTCGATGAAGACGATGATCCTAGGAATGTGAACATTGCAGAAACGAAAGGACAGAGAGACGTAGAAGGACCAGGAGTCGAACTACCTTTCATTGGACATCCGATCAAAATCAAGAAAGTTAATATTGGAACAGAGAAAGCACCTAAGCTTGCTAATGTTGGGGATTACTTGGATGATGCTACCGTTGATAAGATCACAAAATTACTGCATGAATATCAGGACTTGTTCCCAACCAAGTTCACCGATATAAAGGGCATAAAAGGACCCATGGGAGAGATGAAGATCCCCTTGAAACCAGATGCAAGGCCAGTTAAGCAGAGACCCTACAGATTGAATCTCAAATATAAGGAAAAAGTTAAGATTGAACTAGACTGAATGCTGGAAGCAGGAATCATAGAACCTCTAGAGGAGTCAGAATGAATTAGTCTTATGGTGGTACAAGATAAAAAGACATCAAAGATTAGGATCTGTGTAGATCTCAGAAATTTGAATGATGAATGTTAGCATGACCCATTCCCTACACCATTTGCAGACAAAGTGTTACATAATGTAGGAGGATAGGAGGTATATTCCTTTACAGATGGATTTTCAGGTTATCACCAGATCAAGATCGCCAACAAAGATCACCACAAGAACACATTTGCAAAAGAATGGGGTTCCTACCAGTACACAGTGATTCCTTTCGGATTGAAGAATGAACCATCCATCTTTTCCAGGGTGGTGGTCGAAGCATTCAAAGAATTTTTACACAAATTTTTGGAAGCATATTTTGATGTTTGGACTTTTTTTAGCTTATTACAAAATCATATTGAATGTTTAAGACTAATGTTGGATAAGTGCAGGCAATATCAGATTTCCCTGAATCTGAAGAAGTGCATCTTATTTTCACCCTTTGGAGTGTTGCTGGGCCATATTGTGTGTAAGTAGGGGTTGCTAGTAGATCTGTCCAAGATTCCCATTATTGTTGATCTACCCCCTCCTACCTCAGTCAGACAGTTGCACACTCCTCTAGGACATACTGGATACTATAGGAAGTTCATTAAGGGATATGCACAGATTACAACACCCATGGAAAAGCTTTTGAAGAAAGATTGCCAGTTTCAATGGACAAAAGAATGTCAGCAGAGCTTCGACACAATGAAATAGAAAATGGTTACTGCACCTATTCTAGTATTCCCAGATTGGAACAAGGAATTTCATGTGCATGTTGATGCATCTTCTATTGCATTAGGAGCAGTTTTAGCACAACCAGGAGCAGTAGATATTGACCACCCGTTAGCCATTGCTAGTAGGAATCTTTCAACAGCTGAGATAAATTACACCACCATTGAGAGAGAAGGTTTATCCATGGTGTACATGTTGCAGATGTTTCGTCGCTACTTGTTGGGAGGCCACTTCAAGATGTTCACTAATCACTCTGCATTCAAATACCTAGTCAACAAGCTAGTGTTGGGGGGAAGAATATGCATATGGCTACTATTATTCCAGGAATATGATTTTGATATTGTGGTCAAGCCAGGGAGAATGAATTAGGGACCTGTCCACTTGTCTAGGTTGGAACATGGAGAGGAACCTACTAGTTTGGAGGATGCACTACATGATCCAAAGCTGTCGGCCATCAGGAAGATTGATGATCACTTTGCCGAGATAGTTTGGTTCTTGTCAACAGGAATGGCACCTCGTGAATACACAATCATTCAGAAGAAACAACTGGTAGTACGCGCTACAGATTTTTCACTTATAGTCGGACAACTATACAAGATGGGACCTAATGAGATCCTAATGAGATGTGTTATGGAGGTAGAAAGACCACTGATTTTAGCAGAAGCATAGGAAGGCATCACTGGAGGACACTACGTAGGGAAAGAAACAACGCAGAAGGTTCTTAGAGATGGCCTATGGTGGCCTACTTTACATAAAGATGCCAAGGACTACTATAAAGCTTGCGATGTATGCCAAAGGGTTGGGAAGCCTTCCTAAAGAGATGAGATTCCTTTAGCACCACAACTGACTTTGCAGGCATTTGAGAAATGGGCAATTGATTTTGTGGGACCTATAAACCCACCAGGGAAGCGCACATGAGCTAGATACATCATTATTGCGACAGAGTATTTGAAAAGATGGGTAGAAGAAAGAGAAGTTAAGGATTGTAGTGCAACTACAGCTATGTGATTTATATTTGAGGATATCATAACCAGGTTTGGATGCCTGAAGACCATAATGAGTGATCAAGGTACGCATTTTATTAATAAATCTATTGAAGCCTTGACTCGGGAATTTGAATTTCATCACCAGAAGAGTACCCCTTACCACCTGTAGGTGAATGGTACAGTCGAAGCCTTCAACAAAATGTTGGAGACAACACTGACAAAAATTTGCAGTGTGAACAGGGATTACTGAGATTTGAGAGTACCAGTAGTGTTATGGGCCTATAGAACTACTTGCAAGAAACTAACAATGCAGACTCCCTTTAAGTTGGTGTATGGCCTAGAAGAAGTTGTCCTTATGGAATATTTGGTTCCTAGTCTCAGAATTGTAGCATTCACAGATATGGATGACACTAGTGTTGTTCGAGAGAGGTTTGCACAGTTGTTAGAACTAGAAGAAGATGGATTTATTGCAAGATTCCATCAGCAGGTACAGAAGGAATGAGAAAAGGCCTATCATGATAGGAAAATCAAGACTAAACCCTTCAATAAAGGAGATCTAGTATTGGTATACAACAACAATTTCATGAAACATCCAGGGAAGTTCAGGACACATTGGCTTGGGCCATATGAGGTTGTTTACATTACAAAAGGAGGATTCGTTCAGTTGAAAACTTTGAATGGAGAATGGAAGGAAGGTTTGGTGAATGGGAGTCGGTTGAAATTTTACTATGACAACCAGTTGCCTCGCACCTCTCCATAGAAGCATGAGAAAATGGGTCTAGGCACCAGGTGCAGTTGAAACTAGGTACCAGACACAAAAAAGATAGTCTGCACAAGGGAAGAAGGGTGGGACAGAGCATAAATCATAGGTTGCCCCACGCACTCTGAAATCAAATTAAAGAAGAAGGATCAGACCTGAAGTCCTTGGGACGAGTCACATGTGAATGTTGGGGGCCTGTTGCCCCTTGGTTATGGAATGTTGCGAAGATTAAGGAAAGAAGCATGAAGTGAGAACTACACAAGAAACAAGTTGACCGAGATTGGGTCGAAGTGGCCAAAAGACCAGAAATTACAGAGCGAAGTAAGAGAAAGCAAGTCGTTGGATAGGGATATTAAGGAAGACAGACCAGCAAGGAAGATGAATCTTGGATGACTCAGCAAGTGGAAAAATCCACCAATGGATTCTTTGGAGCACCTCACAAGAAAGAAGGAAAGACAGGTTGGTGAAGCCCTAAAAATGTGGGTCAAGTTGACCTAGGGTTTTAGACACCTAGGCTTTTGGTATTTAGGGTTTTGACACCTAGGTTTCAGCCTAAGGATGTCCGAGAGTCATTGTATTGTATAAATAAAGGTCAAGAGGACCTGGTATGGGTTAGAGAGATTATGTATGATGAGTGATTGTTGTTATTACTAAGAGAGAAGTATTGTGTGGATAGAGAATTATGTGTTCTAAGATCTTCAGTTGGGTGCATAGATCAACCCTGCAGTTGAGTGTGCAGGGAGGGGGGAGACGAGAAGAGAGATAAAGAGAGAGATCTACGGGCTAAGAGTGCAGATAGAACTGTATTCTTTCATCTAATATATTATAAATCATAGTTATATGGATGTAGCCCTAGGGAGAGGGTGAACCATGTATATCATGTTGTTGTGTGTGATTGATGTTGTGTTCTTCTGATCTCTGATATACTTTTAATGCAATATTGTGTTAGATCTGAGGTATAGTTTGTGCATTAGGCTTAAGAAAGGTAAAGAATAAATAGATCTGTGTGAGAGTGTTGCCTTGTACCCATTTTTCATTTCCTATGGTTGTAGACACCTCTTGATCTAGGTGGATATCGTTGGCCACCCACCTTTTCCGACTGGCTTAAAACAGTTTTCTAGAAAATTTGGCAATTTACTATTTTTAGCAGTTTTTAACTTTCGGGGCCATTTTGAGGGCCCAAATGAAGGTTTTTTGAGATTGAGGTTCTCAATAATATGTAAAGGAATTATTGAGCCCACAAAATGAATCTCCTCGATGATACCTTTCCAACGAGCTATCATACACCTAAAAAGGAGATCGTATGCAAACGTTATGACCCCAAGAAGTTGATGTAATAACTTACCCAAACTGCACCCACATGACTTTTGGTGCTTCATCTCCTAGGGTTAGGTTTTTGGATGTATAGGAATTTTGGCATTCCTTTTTATTGTAAAAAGGCCTTCAAATCCTCATTTTAATCATCTTCTTTCGAATGCGATTAGCCGTCACATCTCTTCTCAGAGATAAGTTGCCACCATTATATCGAGTCTTTCACTCTATATTTTACAGTCTCTGTACATTTATTTCATTAATATAAATCATGTATTACTATATATCTATGTTTATGGTTGCATCTATGATATATTTTTGTTATATTATTGAATATCTGCAATATCTTTGTGCATTTCTTTATTATATCTCCAATCTCATTTCGTGTCGAAAATAATCTTGATCACCTCTGTCCTGCAACCCCCTATAGCTACTTCAGGTGAGACTGCATTTGCTTTGCAGGTGTTGCTGAAAGGGCCAGTAATTAGGGCTTGTTGGTGTGTTGTTAGAACTGAACCATGGGTCTACCCCTATGCCAACAGTGAGGTTGGTATTTAACACTGACCAGAGGCTCGACCATAATGTGCTGAGGAACCGACTGTCACAGTCTGAGATAATGGTTTGTGGGATCCAAAAATGTACCCATACTCGTTCAAAGAAGAGCTTGGTAGTGGCTTATGCTGTGATGTTCTTCTTGTAGGTGGATATAATCTCCATCTTGGAAAAGCAATCAACAACCACAAAAACAAAATCATTTCCCCTCTTGGTAGATGGGAGGCCCAACATGTAGTCCATTGAGATGGATCCCCACGACCTGTCAGGAGTAGATAGAGGGGTGTACAGACCCTATTTCTTTGTGTTCGGTTTGGAAATAGTTCAGGCGATGTAGGACCTGATATACTTTCTGACATCCTGTTGAAGTTTCGGCCAGTAGAAATGTTTCTGCAGCACTGCCACTGTATTTTCGATGCCAAAGTGTCCTTCCACCCAAATGTAGTGAGCTTCCCAAATCAGCTTCGTGCACTCTCTTGATGAAACGCGGAGATTTTCTATACAACACAACAACCCATCCTGAAGATGGAAATTAGTGACCATTGAGTTGGCGTCAAACATTTGGTAGGTGGTGGAGAAGTCAGGGTCTCTCTCATAGAGGTGGGGCCATCCAGAGGTCTCGTGGCTGCAAGAGTATAGCACTGTGGTGAGTTCCACGACTGGAATTTGGCTAAGGCAATTAGCAACTTGGTTGGTACTACCAATTTTATACTTGATGTTGAGGTGAAATTGTTGTAAGTATGTGGATCAATTCTGATGGTAGTCATTCTACAATTTTCCTTGGGTCTGCATGAACTGTAGTAGATTGTGATCAGTGTGGATGATTGTCTCCTTCCCAAGAATGTAATGTTTCCACTGGTGGCAGGCTTGGACAATGGAGTACATTTCTTTGTCATAAGTAGGTTACTTATGAAAAACATATGATGGCGTCTCACTATGATATGCCATGGGGTGGTTGTGTTGAGTGAGAACGACACCCACAACATAGTCTGAATCATCTATCTCGATATCAAAGGGATGCTACAGGTCCAGTAATGAAAGTACTGGGGATGAGCACAAAAAATTATTCAAGTCCTTGAAGGCTTGTTTTTGGGACAGGCCCCACACAAAGTTTTCCTTACCGCCACCCCTGGTTACTTGGATGAGGGCCCATGCGATATGAGAGAATCCCAACACGAACCTGTGATAGAAATTGGTGAGGCCCAAAAATATCTAAAGTTCACTGAGTCTAGGTTGGGGTTGGTCAGTCACAGATGACTTGGATATTGGATGGATCCATATTCGCACCATGATGATCAACAATGTAGCCTAAGTAATGGACCCTGTCCATGTCAAAGGAGCATTTTTCCAAGTTTGTATATAGTTTGTGTTGTCGTAGGGTGTGTATAACCTGTTGAATATGTTGCAAGTGTTCCACCCAAGTCTTGAAATAGATGAGGATGTCATCTATATACACCACTACAAAAGAATTGGTGAAAGGTCATAGGATATTTTCCATCATCCTCATAAAATTTGCTTGAGTATTTGCCAAACCAAAGAGCATGACCAGCCATTCAAAAAGACCTTCTTTTGACTTGAAGGCGGTCTTCCATACATCTATTTGTTCTATTGGGACCTAGTGGTATCCATGATTCAGATCAATCTTACTGAAGTATTTGGCCCCCATGAGCTGATCAAGGAGGTCGTTGTTTCGGGGAATCGCATACCGGTTTCAAACTGTGATTTTATTCATGGCTTGGTAGTCAATGCAGAGTCACCAGGTCTCGTCTTTCTTCTGCACTAGCACGATTGGGATCCCACAAGGTGATGATCTGGGATGGATATGCCCCTTGTGGAGTAGTTCTTGGATCTACCTCTTGATCTCCTTGTTTTTTAATAGAGAGCAGCAGTAGACTAGCCCATTGGGTAGTGGTTCGCATGGAGTCATATCGATGGGATGCTTGACCTAGCAGTGCAAAGGTACCTCCGTAAGAGAAGAGAAGATATCTGAGTATTATTCCACGACCTTATCCACTTTCTTATGTTGTGTGGAGAGATTGGCCATGGAGGCCCTGGATGTGCCTGCAATCTTTCACTCACTCTGAGAGCGAATCATGAAGAAGACAAATTTCCCGGTCTGAGAGATGGCCTTCCTACATTTCTTGGAAGAGATCAAGGAAATAGCACTAAGAGGGACTACGTCGGATATTCTGTACAATTTCATGTTCAAGGTAATAATAACACTATGAGTCCTAGACTTATATACATCATTATGTTTCCATAAATAAGGTTGGCCCAACAGAACATTACAAACTTTGAGAGAAGAAACATCACACAATACCTCGTCTTTGAAGGGCTTGATGTCGTACGACAGTCGACACTATTGGATGATGCGAAGATTGCTTCCTTGGTGGAGCCATCCAATGGTGTAGGGTTTTGGGTGTGGCATTGTCAGCAGGACAAGCCGCTTGACAACCTCTGTTGAGATGAGGTTCTTCTGGCTACCGCTATCAACGATAAAGTGCAGCAGGGTGCCTTTCACCCACATCTGTGAATGAAAGAGGCACTCACCTTCTTCTAGCTTGTCTAGTTCATTGGGATGGAGATATTGGATTACTGAGAGGGGGGGTGAATCGGTAATAGATCTATTTAATATTTTTTCACCATAAAATGCACGTGTTATATCAATGTAGAATTATCATTCAATAGTTGTAGAGTAAAAAAATAATGAACAAATGAGAAATCACACACATACACAATACACCAATGTTTTACGTGGAAACCCAAAGAAGGAGAAAACCACATAATGTTTTTTCTTATATGTCTTTAAGAATTACATTCATTGGAAGCACCAACTTCCTTTGTTTTCCAGTTGAAACTAGAAGGAGACTCCAACCCCCTAGTTTCTCAGGCTACAACCCGAGGGAATATCCAACTCCCCAATTCTCTGTCTACAACCAGAAGGAGGCTACAACCCCCTATGTTCTCTGCCTACAACCAGAAGGTGGCTACAACCACATGTCCTTGTCCCATCCAACCATTCTGACATAGAAGTAGAATGATGGAACCACTTTCACACTATCACTGTGACATATACTACTGTAAACCTGTACTAATTAACCTGCACCAAACAACTTGTACCAATAACATGAACCATATATCAACCATGCATCAACATGTACCTCAACTTGTAATCAACCTGTACCATAAACAAGTGCATCAACCATGCACCAACCTGTACCAAACAACCTGTAATCAACTTGTACCATAAACAAGTGCATCAACCATGCACCAACCTGTACCTCAACCTGTACCATCAACGAGTGCATCAACCAATCATAACACAACAACTCATAATCATCACCAAGATCAATATGTGCTTCTAATACCAATACAAGTATGCTAAATCATCCATAAACCATGTGTCAACAATAATACTAAAAATTTCCTCCAACCATGTGCCAAGTATGTACCAATCATGTATCAACTACTCATCAATATGTACCAACATCATCAACTATACACCTCATGTATGCGCCAACTCATCAACTACTTGTCTCAACCATGTACCCAACATGTACCTCAACCAAAATGCCTAATCAATTTCATCATCCAAATTTTATTTGTAACTCTGTAACAGACCTGGTGTATATGATCACATACATGCAAACCTTCCTTAACTTTAACAACAAGAGACTAGCATTTTCATCAAACTTTACTTTAGTCTCACATGACTAGTTTTGGATTAGTCAACAACC
>ML880289.1:16259-32618 GCA_009831015.1 Picea engelmannii
TACATGCAAACCTTCCTTAACTTTAACAACAAGAGACTAGCATTTTCATCAAACTTTACTTTAGTCTCACATGACTAGTTTTGGATTAGTCAACAACCCTAAATTGAAATAATCATAACTATGTACCTATAATGAATAAAGATATGAAAATAGTACACAATGTTCTTTAGTGTGTTTTATGCAATTCCTCCATGTGTCACTACTTTGAACCTCTCATAAAAGGAGTTATAGAAAAAATGACATACCTTGTTGAATTCTGGATTATTTGATCTGAAAATAGAAGGTTGACTTGTTATGCTATGCAAGAACCCCTACTTCATTAAAATAAACTTTACAGGACCTTGCTTCATGTGTTAAAATATGCAATATAAACTTATGTGTTAAATTTTATGCTTCTTCCTTTAAATCTTTATCTGTGAGAAATTGTTCTTTTAAATGGTTAAACATGTGCTTTAAATGAAAACACAGCAACATAACTTGCAGCAAATAAACCATCAAACTCAGAACAATCACAACATGATAAAGGAGTTCACCCCCCTCCGGGCTACATCTCCTTGAGCCTCCATAATGGACTTGGCTCTCTGGGATTAATTTGTCAAAAGTTCTTTTACAAGCTGCTGCTCAACTCCAATGGAAAAACAGACTGCACCATTGAGATCAGAACACATAAAAACCCAAAAAATGACTAATACAACTCTGAAAACGGATCACGGCTCATCTGGGCATGACCTCTTCTACATGTGGCCATAAGCTTCCCTGAGCTTCTATTTGGAAAAAACACCTGTAAAAGTCCTCAAAAGCCTCTGAAACCTGTCCCAATGTGTTCAGAGCATATCTATTAGCCAAAAATGATTATTCAATCATAGAAAACAAATATAGGCTCACCAAACCATGTCCTCCATCAAAGAGGGCTTGAAGTTCCCTGGAGCTTGCTAAAACTTCAATGGTGAAAAACTTGTTGAAGAAGTCTTCAAATGTCTGTGAAAATGGCACCAATGGATCCATCACGTCCAAAAACCTCTGGCTGAGATTTTACGGCACCTCAATCGGCCAAACGGTGAAGAAGTTAGGCCTCCTCCATTTTTCTCCTTCAAGCTTTTCCGGAACTGGTTTGCCAAAATGCACTCCTGTGTGCGTGAACCTGGAACACGCTCCAAAACGCACGTATAAACCCAGCACCGAACGGTTCCGAATAACCGTGCAAACTGTAGGACGGTTAGGGCGCCTCCAGCCACCAACCGCCTAGCTTTCGGGCATATGGCACATATGACCGTGGTCAAAAGCTGAAAGGTGGTTAACGGTTATAAAACCGTGCAACTGTGCTAACTCCTTCCCGCGCTCCGGTCACATGTAAAAACCACGTTCATAACTTCCGCGCGCACATATAACACATTAATGTGGCCGTATGCGTACATAAAATATGGCCACGGTTTAATTTTAAAAACGCGGTTTTAATTTTAAAACGCGCGCACATACAACAATACAATGGTCAATCAAAATATATGTGGGTTATAGTTTAAAAACCCTCGACCGCACGCGCGCCATGTTAAAACAATGGTCATATATAAAAACATACAACCATGGGCCAAAAGTTTAAAGCCCCCACGCGCAATTACCTGCGGACAGGTCACATGGATATATCCAAAGAACCATGGGTTTAATAATTAACACCCCGCGCAAACCATGTGGAACGGTCACATATGAATACATAGAACCGGGGCTTTATATAAAGTTTGACCCCCGCGCAATCATTTGAGCTATGGTCATATGTTTACTGTAATGCAACCGTGGGCCAATGTTGAAACCCACGCGCCATCAGAGGTAGGTCATATGCGCGCAAATAAAACCGGGGGCTGGGGCTTAGCCCCAGCCCTACCCCCGCGCCAACAATTAAACGATTCAAAATTTATATATTTTGCAATATATGTTTAATAAGAACCAAATGGTGGCACGTTGGTGTGTTGGTCGTTGCTAAAGATTTGAATGGAGGGGGAGGTCCGGGGGTCGAACCCCGCAGCCTCCATACAACTTTTAATAAACTAAATAGCCAAAATATGGGTGCCACGTGGCAGCCCTTCATTGGGTCACGTGGCAGCCCTTCATTGGGTCATGTGGCACCTCTCCATTCGATAATAAAATGCCACGTGTCATCACTCTATTCGACCACCATCAGCCAACCAGAACTTGCCACGTCATCTGCCAGGGTGTACCATCATTCCACGTCACTGCCACGTGTGAGTCGTACGGACTGTACGGACAGGTACAGTCAGCATCATTTTTTTCCCTGTTTGGCTCGACGAACAGATCGTGATATCTCCTCCATACGGACTCCGTTTACGAAAGTAAATATACCGCCAGAATCAGGAAAACAAGATGGACGCAATGGCACCATTTTCGTCACAATCTGAGCACTTTGAAATTTGAGCAAATTTTTGCCCCCTAGTCCAGATTTTGATCATTATTCTAGAGATCGAACTTGTATAGTGTGCCCCACACAGAATATTTGATGTATGGATATGAAAATTGTACAAATACTAATGCATAATGCATTCTAACCAACATATTTGGTCTTACTGAATTTGGATATTTTATGAATAATTTATGATGTTTTTACTCGAAACACATGTTTTAGACTAGTTTCAGGACTATCCACAAACCCTATTTTTCATAGCGTGTAACTCCAAAAATACAATGACCCACAAGATGAAATTTGTACCACAAATACTGGGATATGTTTCCTCAGTGGCCTCCCAATTTCACGGTCTAAATCATTCTAGAAAAAAAATTATTCTGAAAATGGTGAGATGACCTGTAAATAACGTACCTTAGAAAGCATCATCAAAAAAATTATCCTCCCTTGAATTTCGGTCTTTTTTACTTCACCTTCCCTTTGAAATTCGGCTTAGATATCCTTTGGTTACCTCAGTCACCTATAGATATTCAATATTCTCAAGTGTGATTAAAAAGAGAGATTCTTGCCTCTTATTTATTGTTTCATGTAGGTTCCTCAAGGGGTTACCTTTTAACCATCTTAACCCACTTTCCTTATTTTAGTGTTAACCCACTTCTAATTTCTCCATTAACTTTATTATTTAAATAATTTATTTTGTATTCAATTTGAATTATAGTACACTCATCACTTCAGTTTATTATTTGCCTTCTAAAATCTCTTAAACCACTTTGACTACTTTGACCTTTTGGGGCTTCTAGATGACTTATGAGGGTTCTCCAACTTCACATGGCCATAACTCTCTAACCATGAGGAGTTATGTGACATTCCACATACCACTAGAAATGGCATGACATGTACTACAGATCTAGAATATTCTTTCCTACAAATATATCAAAACTCATACCATTACCCATCAAACAAACTTGGGTCCATTACCCAAACCTGGGTTCTCCAAATTCTCATGGCCATAACTCTCTAACCGTGAGGAGTTATGTGAAATTCCCCATACCACCAGAAAAGATATGATATGTACTATCCATCTAGAATATTCTTAACTTCAAATATATTAAAAATAATACCATTATACATCAAACAAACTTGGGTCCATTACCCAAACCTTTGTGCTACCAGAATTCTCTACCGAACTTTCTCCAAGAGTTGACATCAATCAATAAGGGTTGAAATAAATCTACAATATCACTCTCCAATGGTTGAAATCAATGAAAACCAACAATCCATATCGATTGTCCATCAACCTAAGCCAACTATCTGACAGGAGCTTGGTGGTAGCAACGGTGGCACTGCATTTCGCATCAATGATCTGTCTTCCCCTTTCTAGTTCTGACTCAGAGTCAGAACCCACATATGATTCGAAGGATTTCACTTCAGCCACCAATGACTACTTTAAGCATCAATCAATAGTGTTATGTGAAGGGATCTTATCGAAGTCGCACCACTTCCCAGTATCTTTCTTTGTCTTTCCGGTGTCCTTCTTTGCTTAGGGTTTGGACTAGATGTCTTGATATTTTCCATCTTTTCTCTTTCATTTTTTATGTGGTTTGGGGCCTCCATTTCCTGGATTTTGTTGTGAGGGGTTCCCAGGCACAAATTGTCACGTCTTTTATTTGATCTTCTGCTCAATTTTGACGGCATATCGGTAGGCCACTCCCAAGGACGAGATGTCCATAAATATTTGATACCCAGCTTGGTGTACAAGGTATGGAATATATATGTGAACTCTGGCACTGCTTAGTCCCTTTCTTGCCATAGTGTGGTCCATTTGGTATACAAGTCGTCATAACTTATGACAGGGTAGTATTGTTCCTTAATAACATCCTTGAAGGATTCCAAGGTGGCTATGACCATAAATAATGAGGGTTCCTTCGTTTCCTTTTTCTCACAGAAAGTTTCCCACCAATATTTGACATGGGGAATGACTTTGAGGAGTGTAAAAGTAATCTTTTCTTTATTTGAAAAGTTATGGATAGAAAAAAAACCTTCTAGTAGATTCAACCACTTTTCTAAAACATCTGTGTCTATTTGAACTTCAAATATAGGAATATAGAATTTTATTTGTACCTTGAAGGGGGCGGTGCCTCCTCTTGAGGAAGATGTGTCACATGTTTGTAGTCATCAAAGGATTTGCGCAAAACTATCCATCATCTCATTCCTCTGTTGCATGACAGATTCCTCAAGCAACATTTTGAAAGGATCTCCTGCCCCGTCATATTTCTTTTCTCCTTCCATGAGATGTCACTTGGGCGTGCGAGAGATTTTTTCCTCAAGAGAAACAATCTCAAGACCTAATTCTTTGCACCCTGACCTCATTGGGGACATGCATTAAGATGATAAGGAGAAGACCACTCTGATACCATTGATCCGAATTTTATGATTAGAATTAATTGAATATAGATTATTAAAATATGCTTAACACAGAATAAGAAAGATACAATAAAACTAATTTTCTATTCAATAAGGAAATAAGTTGAAACTGTAAAATGCAGTGAAAAACAAGCTTGCTGGAATGATGGCGGCTTATCTCAGAGAAGAGATGTGAAAGCTACGCTCATTTGCAAGAAGATGATTACAATGAGACTCTGGAAACCTATTTTATGATAAACCATAAAGTCACAAACCCTAGACATCCAAAAAACCTAACCCTAGGAGATGAAGCGCCAAAAGTCATGTGGGGCCCATTTGGGTAAGTGAGTACATCAACTTCCTAGGGTCGTAACTTTTTCATACGATCTCCGTTTGGGGCGCACGATAGCTCATTGGAAAGGTAGCATCAAGGAGATTCATTTTGGGGGGCTCACTAAGAGACTTTGGCAATCATTTATAATCTCTATCCATAAAAAACCTTCATTTAGGCCCTCAAAATGACCCCAGAAGTTAAAAACTACTAAAAATAGTAAATTACAAAAATTGCTAGAAAATTGTTTTGAACCAGTTGGAAAAGGTGGGTGGCCAATGATATCCACCTTGATCACATAGACCATGGGGTTCTCTAGAGACTTCATGCAACTCTAGTTGTCACACCAAATGCAGGAAACCTCTAGTCCGAGACCAAATATCCCAAACATAAGTTCTCAAATCCACATTGCTACTGCACATGCTAAAACATAATTAGCTTCAACTGTACTAAGCGCCACACATGAATTATTATTGCATACGATGGAGCCTCTTACTCCTTATTGTAGTTCCCATCTCCCTCTGGAACTAACCATCCATCTCCCTCTGGAACTGACCATCCATCTCCCTCTCAATCACTGAATATCAACTTAATCTTCAATATGTTGACTTCAACACTTGTCCTCCATAATAAGTATCGTCATCCTCTTCTTGTAGGTCTTACCTACAAGTCAAATTCAATAAAATAGTCTACAATTTCTGAATCCACACTGCTTCATGACTTGTTGCACATGCTGCCACATACTCAGCTTCGGTCGTACTAATCACCACACATGACTACTTCCTGCATATGGCAGAGCCTCATGCTCCTTACTATAGTACCCATGTCCCTCTGGAACTGACTGTCCAACTCCCTCTTGAGAATTGAATATCAATTGGAGTTTCAACCTATTAACTTCATCACTTGTCCTCTAGAACAAGTCTTGTCATCCTATTCTTATAGGCCTTGCCTACAAGTAAAATTTAGTCCAATAGTCATCAATTTTCGAAGACACATTTCTTCATGACTTGCTGCACATGCGGCCACATACTCTGCCTTATTCATATTGAGTGCTACACAAAACTCCTTCACTTTTATCCATGAACCCATACTGGAGCCTAGACTGAAGAAATATGTTGAAGTACTCTTTCAATGAGGAATATTGTTGGCTCAATTTGAATATGTTTTATCACTGAGATCCACCTTCAAATTGCAAGAGGATAAGCCCAGTACCCATCAAAATGGTTTGTGGAGGTAGGTTTATGAGTGGAGGTCAAATGGACAAAGCTCAGCATGAGAATTTTTTAACACAGAAAACTAGACTAGTAATTCATAAGCAAATGAGGTTCTCATTAACTTTAGTTAGTGGTTAGGCTAAAGGTGGGTAGGAGGAAGACTTAGTGAAAGAAGTGGACAAGTCTACCATAAGCATCTGGCCTTCAATCATCTTGGTGAATAAAAACTCAGGCACGAGAGCACTGTTGAACTTAAGTTTAAGATACTGAAATATATTACATCAGCATTATATTCAAACCTCCATTATAATACAACCACAACAAATCGTCTGGATCATCCATGCATGATCATTTCATAATAAGAGAAAGCAAGACAGGGAAAGAAAATACTAGAATAGATCATAGCAGCATTATAATCAAAATTCCATTACAATACAACTATAACATCTTGTCTGGATCATCCATGCACGAGTGTTTCATCAAAAGAGGAAACAAGATGATGAAAGAAATTAAATTCTATTAATGAGAAAGTCTCAAGTATCATACATAACCAGAGAACAACTCTTCTATAACACTATTACAAATATGGATCTCTTCTCAACCATTCAACCTTAACAAAATCTTAAACTAATCTATTTATACTCAGATCAGTGGACAACCACTAGGAAATTCATCTGGCCATCTCGTCCAAGGATTTTCGTCTGTGCATCCTTCTGTCATACTATGTGCATATCCTTCTATCATATGCAAGATTAGATCAGTATGGGCCTGTAAGAAGAAACCATCCATCGTGGTATCTCGGGCTGAAAACTTTGTCTCCATGGCCAGACCCTTCATGCCTTCTATTTATGGAGTGAAATGAGATTTCAACTACTAGTCCTTGTTCATTAACTGATTTCTCCTCGGGATCAGGATGTGGATTGAAAACTAGGGGGAGGCCACGTGTTGTTGTTGGATTCGACGCTAGAAGAGCATGTGATTTTGGGGTCTTCGAAATCAGTTTGGACCCACATGGATTTTGGGCCATAAATGCACCACCTTCAACCATGTAGCTCTCCTACGATACCGTGGTTTGGATTTCGGCCCGCTCAAGGAATTTTAATGCCCGATGATGTTGCAACACCGAAATGACTTGTGGCCATTGATCTAGTCGCGATCTAGGATCTGGGTGCACCTACTATCTTAGCGCCCCCACCAAAGCTTTATCCGCTCGCCAACTATGGAATCCTTCAAACCGCACTTAGAGGTGGTGCTAAACTAAAATTCACAAGGGATCTTCGTTGCCGAAAACTGCACCTCCATGTTTTCCTACGCTCATGGTTGTCACCTGTGACCCTGAACAACTTCATGTGATAACATTGGCTCCATAGGGGATGGCATGCTCCCTGTGAGCTTCCAAGAACAATAGTTTCAGTGCCTTAGCTTTTGGGTCATGGAGTCTCTTATTCAAATGGAAATAAAATAGGAAGTGGTAATTACAATGGATGGAAATCCAATCATGGCTTAAGCAAAATATTTTTTTAGAAAGTGCCCATTGATAGGGCCACCAAAATATTTGGAATCCTCCAAGTGCTACAATTTATAGGTGTTATTTGAAAATGCCTCAGAAATATTGAAAGGACCAATCTATAAGGCTTCTAATTTACCATGTTTTCCTTTGTCTTGCTTGGGTGCATCCCACTTAAGCACTAGATAACCCAGCTGAAAATATTCCTTTATTACCCTCTTGTCAAAGGATCATTTTATCTTCTGCTAATGGTCCTGAGCTTTATCAAGTAGTTCCTCCCTAGTCTATTGTACTTCTACCAGTTGTTGTATCCTCCTGACCATATCATCGGGTTCTCCTTGATAGTTCTAGAGGAATTTTTCCACAGGAAAGGAAAGTTGAGTAGGAAATATATCCTCAACCCCATGTACAAGTTGAAAAGGGGAAACACCAAGTGACCTCTTTGTTGTAACTCTATCAACCCATAAGGAAAATTGTAGCTTTGAGTCCCATGTTTTTTTATTGTCTTCTAAAACGTTCTTGATGATTTTTATGAGGATTTTGTTAGAGGACTCTTCCAAACCATTTCCTTGGGGGTAGTAAGGAGTAGAATGGACTAATGAAATACCATATTGTTCACATAACTTGGTTAATGGTTCAAATTTGAAGGACGCAACATTGTCATTAATAATTCTTCTTGGGCAACAAAATTTGGACATGATATCTTCAATAAAGCTAATGATTACCTTGTGGGAGGAGCTTTTTGTAGGAATAACTTCTATACACTTGTTGAAATAATCAGTGGAAGTGAAAATCCACCTGTGCTGGCCACTTGAGGATGGGTGCATTTCCCCAATGAATTGAATACCCCACTGTTGAAAAGGTCCAGAAACCACCACAGGCTTCAAAGGAAAATATTTGAGCTACTTCTTTCTAGAAAATTTTTGGCATTTGACACAAGCTCTAATATTTTCCATAATTAAAAAGGATAGGCCATAAATACCCATCTCTGAGGATGTTATAAGTTTTGGTCCTCCAAAAATTATGGCCCCCACATAAGCTATCATGAAAAATAGTTATGGTCCTTTGGGCCTCCTATGGATCCAAACATCTCAGAAGAACTCCTAGAGGATCTTTCCAATACAAAACCCGATCAATGAGACAATATTTGATTTCTTTGAGTTTCAAATCTCTCACCTTGTTCTTGTCCAATCCATAAGGAGGCCGCAACTTCTGCAGAAAATCTATGATGTATTTATACCAAGTGCATTCTACCAAGTTGGGGATGACATGAGAGATTTTATCAGCAATCTCAGCTTGTTGATTTTCTGAGTTTATGTTCATAAAATTAACCCCCAAGGATTTGCAATTTGATTAAGCCAGAAACCTGGCTAAACCTTGTCCTTTCACCAATTTATTGGGCTTCATTTCAAGGTCAAATTCTAGAATTTTATCAATCCATTCACTTATTTTCCCATCTATATCAGGCTATATCAATATATCTTTCACTGAGGTTGAAGGGACATATGCAACAACCTTTGAATGTAGAACATATATCCTGAAAGCCTTGAGGTCTTTGACCAAATCATATGCCTTATTTTTCATGATATCATATATCATTTCTGCATCCCTAAATGCTCTGCTGGAAAAGGAAATAGGCTACTCTAATCCCTCTACATTTTTTGTATCAAAACAACAACCAATGTGTCAAATGAGGTGAAAGGAAAATATCAGAAACTCCTTGGAATAGTTAGGGTTGATGAGTAGGGGTGCTTCGGACAAGGAATTTTTATATGATCAAAATATTCTCGAGCCTCAGAAGTCCATTTCACCTCATTTCCCTTTCTAAGCATGGTTATAATGTACGTCACTAATTCAGGAAATTTAGAGATGAACCTCCTTAGAAAATTGATTTTACCCAAGAAATATTGAAGCTCTTTCTTAGATCTAGGAAAACATAAGGTATGGATGGCCTCTATTTTGCTTGGATCAATTCTGACCCCTTCTACTAACACAATGTTCCCCAATAATTTACCTTCGTTCATAGCAAAAAAAGATTTCTTAGTATTGAGAGAGAGACCAAACCTTCTGCATTTTAAGAAGACATTCTTCAAATTATGACAATGCTCTTTGTCATACTTTGAGAACATTATAATTTCATCCAGATAGATGACTAAAAATTTGTCTTTCTCCCCAATAAAGGAATTTTCCATGGCTCGCTAGAAGGTTTCTTTTCAATTCATTAATCCAAAGGGAATTTTAGCATAGATGAGTTTTCCCCAAGGAGTAGTGAAGGTTGTCTTCTCTCTATCTTTGGGCGGGAAATAGATAGGATTGTAGCTAGAGAATCCATCAATCATAGATATCCTAGATTAACCAGTCACTCTCTGCAATATGTGCTCCATCTTTGGCAAGGGGTAGTTATCATTTTTGGAGCTCCTATTCAAATTCCTGAAATCAACACACAACCTGATTTCCCCATTTTTCTTCCTCACAGGAACCAAGTTAGCCACCCATTCCGAATATCTCAAATGAATGTTGATCTGGGCATCCAATAGCTTTTTCACTTCTTTTTCCATAATAGACAGCAACATGATATTTATTTGTCTGAGTTTCTACCTAAAATTATTGGTCTCCTCTTTCAAATGGATCTTATGTTCAATGATGTTTGTGTCATATGTTCTTAAATATTCATATTTCCAGGAAAACACATCAACAAACTCTTTCAAAATCTTGACATACTCAACCCTTTATTCCGTTAACAAAATGCTAGACAAATTAACATACTTTGGGTCTTCTTTTGTTCCTAATTGCATCTAGTCACCTCAGCATTTTTAGGTGAACCTTTATTCTTTACAGCCACATGATTCCTATCAAACAATTTCTCCAAGGGAACAAATCCTTTTGGAAAATGGTTACTGGGTAACTGAACAACCTGATGGTCAGTAATTTTATTCAGAAAAATATCAGCATGGGGTTTTCTCTAGTATCATGATCCTGATCAATATGTAAATTAGAAAATTCATCGAGAGTCTCAAGAAATATTTTTATCTCAAGATCATCCTCAAAAACCTTCCAATGTTTGACATTATCGAGAATAGAGGGTCTATACTTTACTTCCACATCATACCTGAGTTTGGGGAGAAAAGGAACCCTAAACTTACTTGCTGAGACAACCAAGGAATCTGTCATAGTGTTCTCCTCTCTTGGAACAAATGAGATATTAAAATCCAAGAAGAAACTATCAACAAGATCCCAAAATTCATTTTTGTAGGTCCTCAACCTAGGGTGTTTAGCTTGATACAGATTTTTGATTTGGTGAACAATTAACTCATCATCCCCAAACACTGCTAGATCTTCAATCTTCATGTCTTTAGCAGCCCTCAAACCAAAACAAGAGCCTCATATTCTTCCACATTGTTTGTTGCTTCAAATTCAATATTGTAATACAAATATATGGTCTCTTTGGTAGGGGAAATAAAGACTACCCCAACACCAACATTCTCCCTAGAAGAGGCTCCATCAAAAAACATATTCCAAATAGAAGTATTGGGAGGAGGATATTCACAAGAGCTAATAGGCTATTTTCTCATTTCAATAGGTGTTTGAGGAGCATCAGTGAGTTGTAACATATTGGTTCCTAGATCAATATCAACTGCAAAAATGGGGTGGTTGGTAGGATTCACTTCATCATTGATAATATAGGCAAGTTGTGGTTCCCTATAAAGCCTTCTATGTTCTCCCCCAAACACAGGAATGGTGGCATATGAAATATCCATATGCAAAGCTCCCCCTAGTATTTTGATCCAAGATCTAGACAAGAGAATCTCAAACTTAGGGGGGACATCAACCACCACAATATCCATGACCACACCTTTCATTGGCAATTGGAACAAGGAAACAACCAGGTCTTTAATAACCCCAAGACACTTCACTTTCCTGGAATCAAATGAGTATAGGTCATGGTAGGTTTTTATACCCTCCAACCCAAGCTCATCCATGATAGTATTAAGCATGAGATTATGAGATTCCCTTGAATCCATCAAACATTTGTGCAACACTTTATCATGAATGTTCAATGATGTATAGAAAGGAGGGGAAGAGTCATCCCTATCCTCTACCAAAGTTTCTAGTATGACAACTGGTTTTTCATCTTGGAGTTTGACTGAATATGTGGGATAAGATGAAGGTTCAGGCTGCAGCATTTTGGAAAGGTACCTTTTTAAATCCACATTCTTAACTAGATCCAAAAATGGTACAGGGATTTTAATCTTTTGAATCTCAATCTCAAAGCTAAAAGAGGAGGGAGGCTTCAGAATCTCCTTAAATTGTGGGGTAGGTCTCTTAACCACTTCCTAGGGGTTTTGTGCCTCTTTTTTTTTGTTGCTAGCTGCCACACCCTTAGCAAGATTCTCTATTCTAGTAGGTTGATCAAAAATGTTAGGATTCCCCTCTTTCTTCTTTGACCTTAGGTTGTATCTATTTGGATTTCCACTGGTCATTTCCCCTTTGCTTAGATCATGTAGTTGGATATCCATGAGAGACTCTTCATATGTAGATTAGTTTAAATCAGGAGACGAAGATGTGTCACCAAGACAATGAATTTCAGGATCATCATCTTCTTCCTCTCCTTCTTCATTAGTAACCAGGTTATTTTGGAGAGAGGCTTGGATTTTTTTATCATCCCTATCCCTATTTATTTGATCTCTTTAGATGATCTGAGGGGCATTATTGGGTCTTCTGAAATTACCCCTATTATCAACATTCTGGGGGTTCCTATAGCTTTGCTTTCCTTCAAATTTCAATTTCTCCATTTCTGCAGAAAGTGATTATACCAGTTTTGTCAATACATCCACTTGAGGGTGGGAAACAGAGGAATCAGAGGTTGAAGCTTCATCCCTACCTTTTCTTCTGTCTCTATCAGATTTAGTCCTAATTTTTTCAACTGCCAATATATTAGAATCTACTTAAAGGGTTGCATCTTGCATATCATCTAAAGAGGTAGCTCTTCTTTCTCTCAAAAGGAGGAAAAACTAAGGGTCAAAAGCGCTGGAATAAGTAATATTGGTAGAGGTTTCTATAGGATTTATTTTAGTGGGAATATTATTGTACATCTTATTAAATCTTTTCTAGAATTCTAAAACAGATTCCCTCTCTTTCCTCTTAAGTGACACAAATTCTGTAATATAATACAGAAAATCTTTTTTATCCCCCCAATGCCTCAAGAATGAATCATCCAGAGCTTCAATCCTAGAAATATATCCAAGATTCAAGCCCTTAAACCATTTTCTAGCCTCACCATCAAGGCTCTGTACAAAAACTCTCATCCACACATCTTCATTTTCAATGTTAAGATTATCTACATAGCTATAAAAATCTTAAAGGTGTTCTTTTGCAGTTATGTCTTCCTCCCCTGTGAACTTGGGCATGTACTTAAGGTAGTCTCCAACTGGGAGAGAATTCATAGGCTGAGGTAAAATAAGAGGGGCATATCTAGCAGCCCCTATGGAATGCATCCTATTTCTAGGAAGATTAGCACCTTCCATTGGGATGTGAATTGTAGGAGAACAAGGGGGAGACGGAGTTTGGATAGGTAGGACTGCAGTTGTGTTTCTAGGGGAACAGGGAATTGGTTGAGTTTTGGAGAATGATATGGGGTTCAAGGGAAAAGAAGTTTACCCCTCTTTAGATGCAACAAGTTTGATAGGAGGAGGAGTAGGAAAACCCAAAGTGGGAAAATATTCTAAGCTCTTGGGTCTAAACCACTTTACTATATCAGGGGAAATAGGAGTTTCAAAACTTTCTCCTTCCAAGTGAAGACTAGAAGGGGGGAGTTCAACAGGAAATATTTCAAAATCTAAACTTCTTGAAACTCCAAAAGATGGTATAAAAGGAGAATTAGATACATCTACTGGAGTTTTAAAAGAAGAATAATGTAAATTGCCATAATCACCTAGTACAACATCTGAAATCCCTTCTTGAGAGGTCTTTCCTTTCTTGATAATATTTTCTGGGTTAGCTTCAGGTGTTGATAGAGGCAAATGTGGAGTAGACCTCGTGTGTCTACTTTTGGGAGCCACAATTGAAACAATGGAGTCGCCAGGTGCAAGTTGCAATATTCAAGGTATTGATTTCTGATACACCTTCAAAATCAAAATTTCTTTGTCGTTCAATCCTAGGGAAATGTCTTCAATTCATTCCCCGGAAACGACACCAAGAATGTTAGAAATGAAAGTCACCCTCAAATTGCAATAGGATAAGCCCAATACCCATCAAAATGGTTCATGGAGATAGGTTTATGAGTAGAGGTCAAATGGACAAAGCTCAGCATGAAAATGTTTTAACACGGAAAACTGGACTAGCAATGCATAACGAAATGAGGTTCTCATCAACGTCAATTAGTGTTTTAGGCTAAAGGTGAGCAGGAGGAATACTTAGTGAGAGAAGTGGACAAGTCTACCATAATAATCTAGCCTTCAAGCAGCTTGGTGCAGAAAAACTCAGGGACAAGAGCACTCTTGAGCTTAAGTTTAAGATATTGAAATATATCACAAAAACATTATAATCAAACCTCCATTATAATACAACCACAACAACTCATCTAGATCATCCATGCACGAGTATTTCAGCATAAGAGGAAGAAGGACAATGAAATAAAATATTGAAACACATCATAGAAACATTATAATCAAACTTCCATTACAATACAACTACAACATCTTGTCTGGATCATCCATGCACGAGTGTTTCGGCACAAGAGGAAATAAGATGATGAAATAAACTGACTTCTATTAATGCGAAAGTCTCAGGTCTCATACATAACCAGAGAACATGTCTACTATCAAACTATTACAAATAGGGAGATCTTCTCAACCATTCTCCCTTAACAAAATATTAAACTAATATATTTATACACATCAGTGGACAACCACTAGGAAAGTCATCTGGCCATCCCGTCCAAGGCTTTTCGTCTCTGCATCCTTTTGTCATACTGTGTGCGTATTCGTTTGTTAGACACAAGATCATATCAGTATGGATCTGTAAGAAGAAACCCTCCATCCTAGTAGCTTGGGCTGACAGCTCTGTCTCCAAGGCCAAACCCTTCATGCCTTTTATTTATGGAGTGAAACGAGGTTTCAACTACTAGTCCTTGTTCATTAACTGATTTCTCCTAAAGATAGGGACGCGGCTTGACGACTAGGGGGTGACCACATTCTTTTGTTGGATTCAGCACTAGATAAGCACGTAATTCCAGGTCCATCGAAATCATTTTGGACCCACACCGCTTTTGGACCAGAAATGCACCACCTTCTGCCACGTAGCTCTCCCATGATATCGTGGTTTGGATTTCGTCCCACTCAAGGAATTTTAATGCCCGAGCATGTTGCAGCACTGAAATGACTTATGGCCATTGATATGGTCTCGATATGTGACCTGGGCACACCTGGTATTTTATCGTCCCCACCAAATATTTATCTGCCCACCAACTATGGAATCCTTCAAACCGCACTTAGAGGTGGTGCTAAACTGAACTACACAGGGGATCTCCACTGCTGAAAATTTCATCCTCATGTTTGTCTGCGCTCATGGATGTCACCTGCGAGCCTGAACAACTTCATGTGATAACAATATGAATATCCATATAACCCAAACTCATGGTTTGTGACATACTTGAGACCATAATCGAATGTACCCTTAAGGTACCTTGTCACATGTTTTTCTGCAACCAAATGAACCTACCTGGGTTGCTCCATATATTGACTCATGGTGTTCACAACAAAACATATATATGGTCTTGTGTTTGTCAAGTTCATCAATAAACCCACCATTTGCCTATATAAAGTAACATCCACAGTCTATAAATCTGCATCCTGCAACAACTTCAGATTTGATACCATTGGTTGTTACGAGGAAAATCACTCTATGGCATGGGGTAAACAACAATAGACAGAAATGACTGTAGAAATCAACTCTAATATCAAGTATGCTATATAAACAAACATTCTAACAAGAAAATATAAATGACCTACCCCGTCCGATCATTTGATGAATTCCATCGTTGAGCACTCAACTCAAAGTTATATACCTGCAACTTGTCCTCAACAACCAAGATACGCACGCATATGGTGATAATATATAAATTTATCACATATAATAGCATAATCCATCAATATTCATAACAAATATGCACATGGAATAACAATTAAAATATTTGTAAGACATTAATTGGATGAGAAAAGAGTATTTCCATTAAAATATGATCAACAAAAGTGTATGACTAACAAAATTCTATTTCATCACGTCTCAAAACTGAGAAACTAAGTCCCTTTTAGTTGGGCCTCCACCACTTTAATACTTCACTAAAGGAAATCTCCTATAAGAGAGACAATGAGGTTCTCCATCAAAGAGGTAAGATCTTGGGGGCTAAAAAATGTCTTCAAACTTTAAAGGACAAAGGGATGCAGACTCAATATGAAGTGAATAATTTCTCCAGAGTAACTTTTCTCTCAAAAGT
>WSFP011479832.1:0-16359 GCA_009831015.1 Picea engelmannii
TTTTGACTTGACTGACTTATCTTGTGGGAGTTGGGATACCCATCTGGGGTACAAGTGGTAGCTCAACCTTTCGAGGCGAACTAGTTGTTAGTTGTTCTAATTTGGTTTAGAGTGTGTCGCCCCTTTGCGGATCGGGGGGCTAAGGGGGAAGAAGAGTACCCCTAGCGTAGGCTAGGAAGTACCAGTGAAGTCACATCGTTGGGCAAGCAGGAGCTACATGGAGCACGCGGGACAATGACTTAGAGCTCTCACCTTGGGCTACAATACACATGCTTTTATTTTGCATGGTAGATTACTATTGATCTTGGGCTTTCATTTCTATACTTTTATTGTGTAAAGAAAAGTGTTTTACTTAGAATTTTTGTTTTATCGAGATCTTAAAATAATCATAGCTTTACGCTCACTGCATCGATTATATCTCCTTGGCCATCGATCCTTGATTGTTGTGACTATTCTATTTGTTTGATTGATTATTTGAAGAGTTTGTGCTTTATCTTTCAACCTCATCCCTAGTTCACCAGTCCATGCCTGAGCAGTCGGCTAGTAGCTAGATCGATGACCATCACTTCGGTGTGTTAATAGACCTATAGATCCTAATGCCCCACTTTTTTATGCGTGGATGATGAGCAAAGGATAGTTTTCCCAGCTGTCTACCCCTGTTGATTGATTGTCTTGAACCTTGTTGCGATTGATTACCTCTGCGATTTTTTATCCTTTCCCTCGGTGAACTGCTTATGATCATCTACGTTTTGATCTCTGCGTTTTGATGCATTTCCTGGTGAAGTAACTCTGTGTTTTTAATACCCTTCCTGGCAATTTAAGTCTGCGTTGATACATTTCCTGGAGAATTTACTGTGTGGTTTTTTTTTTTACATCTGGTCTGCCAATTAACTCTACGATTATCACCTCTGATGGTGAATTGACTCTACGATTTTTAATACATATAGTCTTCCATTTTCCTCTGTAAATTATTATTTTTTAATGGCGAATTTTACCCTACGACTTTACCCTTGGTTTATACATTTATCGACTGTTATTTTACCCTTCTTTGGACAACATTTTTTTAATATCTTATGACTGAGTTGAATTTTCCTGGCAGCGGTTTCCTTACCTGTTATTGACTTTGATCTTGAGGTTAAACTCAATGAAACTCATCAAACGTGATGTTAAAATCAACGATTTTTCCCCTTTATCTGACCACAATTTTGTGATAAACCATAGTAAATTTGTGTCTGGGTGTTGTGTTATTAATGTCAGAGCATCCACAATGATAAACCACGGTGATTTATTTTACTCTTCATTTTGAATTGTATTTTATACCTGTGTTTCATTAAACCATGATTTTATTGTCGCTTTGCACAATTTCTGATCCACGGTTTTGGCACCATGCACAGTTTTTATATACCTGTATTTTTCTCACTACGAATTTGTATATACAATGAATTGGACAACGTGCCTTCCTCAGCTATTACACATTTTTTTTACTGTGATTTCACATACATTGAGTGCACGGTGACTGCAATTTTTAATAGTTAGGGTAATGTATTTCCTGGATAAAAAATAACACGTTTCTCTATAAGTGAATGTATGTGTATTCAACATTTTTTTAAGCAATGAGTATTTCATCTTTTGGCTGTGTTTTGGTTGAACCCCGAATGCCAATGAACCCGTTGTTTTTACCCCTGCATTTTCTAACATTCTTTTGACAATGGATTTATACCTTCAGTGACATCGTTTGCTTTCTGGCTACATTTAAATTATATTGAATGCAAGATTACTATCTGACACCGATTGATAGTTGATTGACTCTTAGGTGACAACATTATTTATGCCATGTTTTTATTTATTCATATGCATTTCCTTTTAAATATAGCCCATCCCCTTTTTGGCTATCACCATGATGTATTTAATAGCTAATAGTTACCTGGCGATTTTATGATGCTATCACCGTAATGTAATTAATAAATTGATGGTTATTGATAGGATAGTACGTGGCATAGAGATATAGTTCGGATGTCATAGTAGATGAATTGATTTTTAGGATAGAGATATAATACGTAGTGTTATCATACTTTGCTATATAATATCGATAGCCATTAATATTCTTGACAGTTGGTTAGCAAATTATTACTCTGCCTTGATTTCACACACAACCTTACCACTTTCCACTCAGCCTTGTCATAACTTGCCCAACGATTTTAGCATTACCTACCTTAGTTCAGCAACAGCGTGGGATGTATAATGTGTGTCAGAGATTTGTAATTTTAGAAACAACATTTTACATGTAATGGTAATTGTGTTTTATGACAGTTTTAATATGATGATAATAAATGTTATTATTCAGCAATTTTAATGTTTAAGGACAACGTTGACAGTAATCTTAAATTGACAGCTTGATTGTGTGACAATGTTGACAGTTATCATAATTAAATTCACAACCCTTTTATATGGGTTATGCATAATAATAGTTGGAAGTTATATAGTGTATAATGAACATCTTTATTCGCATTCTCGTGGCGATTTAATATTGAATGTCTTACCTAGCATGCCGATAGTGATTTGATTACACAAAGATATCTCCTACTAATTTAAAATATAATTGAAGGGCAGTGTGTTTATCTAATGGAATAAAGAACGCCAACCGAATGGCATTTAATAGACATCGTGGGGTAAATTAATATTTTTGTTAGTGTTATATTAATAGCGTCATATATGGGTATTTTTAATATTGTTTTATATTGTTAAATTGTTAATTAGACTTGATAGTTTGATAACAAAGTTGTTTGTTTTATAAGCAACGTAGATCAGTATTTCTCTTAATTTAATGGACAGTGGGTAATTGTTAATCAACATTTCTTGTTGTTGTTCAATGCCCAATTTAGTTCACCTTGTGTTAAATTTTATGACCATAGTATCTTGGTAATTGTTCACTACCTCGCACTTAGACATCTTGCTTAACAATTAATGGTTAGTGGTTGGAAAATTCGTGTAATAGCTTGTGCTTTCACCTTTGAAGGTCGTCATCTTGCATCTTGTCGACCTGTTTCTTGGGGCGTGGGTCCAGTCTTCTTGTTAGTATTTTGTCTCCTAACGCATTGGATTCACCTAGAGTCCTTGGTCCAGATAGTTTATGTTATGCCAAGATTATTATCGCGCCTATCAGCGGGGGATGACATGATTCTTGATGAGGGGATCATAGTGCTCCCTATTGGATAGAGGTGAAGGATAACTTGGTTGGATTCTGTGCTTCTCATTGTGGATGTTGTCCTTAGATTGTAAGCGTTGTCATGTCGTGTGTTCGGTGGGTAGTCATTTCTATCTTTGATTTATGCATGTGTCGGCCAGTTGACCGTGGTGCTAATGCGTGGAGTCGTAGTTGTCTGTTTCCTGATCTACATGCTTGTGTTCATCATCAAGTTGTGTGGTTCAATTGTTTGTCGTCGTTTCCTTCGTGCCTAAAACAAAACAAAAAAATGCACTTTATGCTTCACTTGTAGTCGTAACAATTGGGGTTCTTACATATGGTATCATAGCAGGTTCAACCTGCGACTTGGGAACACTACAGATTTCGCTGATATAATATTTGATTATAATGTTGCTAATTAAGTTGACTTCTATTCATGCAGGTAATAATGGTTAGAGGAAATCATAGAGGCAAACGACGGGGTGCTAGGGGAGGAGGCGTGACGCCTCCAGAAACATCCACACCTGAGGGGTCTAACCCTGAGGGAGACGAACAGGTTGTCGGGCATGAGAAGATAGTGATGGGTGATGTGGTTGGGCTGATGAGGTCTTTTCAATAGATGTCTAAGGCATTGATCAACCACTTAGACAAAGATGAGGCCAGGGTGCCTGCACCCCCTGAGGGTCCACTACACGCTCTGGTTGATACTGATAGCATTCACCATGAACTCGAGAAGGTCAAATTTCCCAACTTCTTTAGTGCCCCAGATGACACAGCTATTGAGGCATGGTTGGAGAATATGGAAATGTTATTTTCACTTCATGACTATACCTCCAACATGAAGGTCAGCATGGCGATCTTTCAGCTAAAGGGGAGCGCTCTTCTATGGTGGAAGACGCTCCTACCACAATTGAACATGGTTTTCGAAGACGTGTCATAGGAACTGTTTGAGGAATAGCTCCAAGAGAGGTACCTATCAAAGGAATTCATTGAGTGCCAGCTCAACAAGTTCAACACCTTACGACAAGGCAGTCGTACAGTTCCCGAGTACGAGGTCCATTTTATGGAGTTTCTTCGATATGCTCTGCACCTTAATACTGAGAAACTTAAGGTCAACATATTTTTATTTGGACTTAACGTCAGCATACATGGAAAGGTTAGGATTCTGATGCCTCAGACCTTGCATGATGTCATCTAGAAGGCCCTCATAGCAGAGGAGGATCTTATCAGCGGGGGTCAGAGTAGGACTCCAGTGAGACCAACAGGGTAGATGTCATTTGGTGCATAGCAACATCAAACACCAACTAGACAGACGTCGGGATATCATGGCTTCAAGAGAGGATCCACTTTCACTACACCTCAGCGACCAATGCCTCAGAAATGGACTCCTTATCGGGGACCACAACATCAGTAGTAGCGTCGACCACAAAAACAATAGTTTAGGCCTATTCAGCAGAACAGACCAGGATTCAGGCCTGTGGGCCGTCAACTTCTACTTCAGGTACCATGAGTACTGGACCGAAGAAGGGTTGGTGGACTTGTGGGGAGCCACACTACTAGTGTGACTGCCCAGTGGAGAGGACTAGAGCATGTTGATCAGCTGGACCCACTATCGTGGGAGATTTGGGCAAGGCCCATCGGATTCATGCAGTGGTGAATAACTACCAGGTAGAGAACCAATCGACTATGCTCAATATTTCAGGTATTGTTGCTGACCAAACCCTGATAGATATCGGTGCTACCAAGAGTTTCATTTATGGTGCAATGCTAAAGAGGATTAAGGTAAAGTAAATTGAACATGATTAGTTTAGCTTTGTAGAGATGGATTCAGGAGCCAAACAAAAGGTTGCAGGAAAGGTTACGGGCTGTACCCTTAACCTGGGAGAGTTTTTCACCAAAGCCAACCTGTACATCATGATATTAGGATCTTATGACATCGTGATCGGTATGGACTGGTTGGAATCACATGAGGTGATACTCAAGTGTAATACGAAATGGTTGATATTGGTCGATGATGAGGGAAAAGATGCATAATTGTGGGACAAAAAAAGGGAGTTTCCCTGAGGTTCATCTCTTCCTTGTAGCTACAGAAGAGCATGTGCAAGGGATGTAAGATTTATGTGATCCTTGCGTTAAACAAGAAGGGAGTAGTGGAAGGTCTAGAACACCTTCCTATGGTGAGAGAGTTTGCAGATGTCTTCCCAGAGGATTTATTTGCGATGCCACCGGAGAGGGAATTGGAATTTACCATAGACCTAAAATCGGGGACTGAACCAATAGAGAGAATGGCTTATCGTATGTCAACCCCGGAGTTACAAGAGTTGAGAATTGAACTTAAGGAGTTGTTGGACCTGGGACTTATACCTCCAAGCGTGTCATTGTGGGGTGTGCATGTTATTTTCATATGAAATAAGGATGGGTCGTGGAGACTCTGCATTGACTACCTTCAATTGAACAAGGCAACGATCAAGAATCAGTATCCATTGTCGAGGATTGATGATATGTTCGATCAGATGAATGGTGTGACAGTGCTTCTAAAGATCAATTTGTGATCAGGGTATCACTAGTTAAGGATCAAGGAGGATGACATCCCTAAGACCATCTTTAAGGCGAGGTTTGGACATTACGAGTTTATTGTTTTAACGTTTGGACTCACAAACGCCCCAAGGGTATTTATGAGTTTGATGAATGGGGTTTTCCGCGAGTACTTGGACAAGTTCATCCAAGTATTCATTGACGATATTTTGATTTACTCTCGGAAGATGGAGGAGCATGACGAGCACTTGCGCTTGGTACTACAGTGTCTGTGAGAGCACAAATTTTATGGGAAATTTTCCAAATGCTCATTTTTATCAATCGAAGATTCACTACTTAGGGCATGTCATCTCCGACGAGGGTATTTTCGTGGATCCAGCAAAGGTTGAGGCTATTATGGAATGGCATGCGCCAATGAATGTCCCGGAAGTGTGTAGATTCATGGGTTTAGCAGGATATTATCGACGGTTCATCGAGGGATTTTCGAAGATAGCAAATATGATCATGGAATTGCAGAAGAAGAGAAAGAAATTTTTTTGGATTGAGAAATGAGTGGAATAAATATGGAGGGTCAAAGAGCTGTTGACAACAACACTGATACTAAATTTCCCTGACATCGACGCAGACTTCTTGGTATGCACTGACGCATCCAAGGAAGGCTTAGGCAGAGTCTTGATGCAAGACGGTCGAATGATCACTTACATATCGAGAAAATTGAGAAGGCATGAGGAGAACTATGCGACACATGATTTGGAGTTGTTAGCCATTGTATATGCCTTGAAGGTTTGGAGACACTACCTTATTGGACAAAAATTTGAACTAAAAATGGACCATTGTGGACTACAACACATATTTACGCAAAGCGACCTGAACACACGACAATGGCATTGGTCGGAATTGCTTAGCGATTACGACTTCAAGATGCATTAAGTCAGAGACCACACATCTTGTCGGTATTGCCGCTTCAGGTGAATCTATGTGAAAAGATTCTAACTTTACAGCACGATGATGACTGGTACAAAGAGATCAAGGATTTTATCTGAAAAAACACAATGATAGTACCAATATTTGAAGGACTTACATTTGATGAAGATGGATTATTGAGGTTTAAGAATTGGATTTATGTACCACTGAATGATGAGTTGAGGAGTTTGATCCTAAACGAGGCTCACAGAGTAGTGTACATGGATCACTTGGGAGTCATGAAGATGAGGGCAGACCTTAAACCCTTATTCTTCTGGAAAGGAATGAAGGCAAATATAGTCAACTATGTGGCCATATGTCTAGAATTTCAGCAGGTAAAGGTTGAACATAGACATCTAGCAGGATTATTACAGCCACACGATATTCCTAAATCGAAATGGTAGGTTATTTCGATGGATTTCATTGTTGGATTTCCACTGAATATAAAGAGACACGACTCGATTTTCATGGTAGTCGACACTCTGACGAAGAGTTCTCATTTTATTCCTGTGCGTACGACGTATGAGGCACCTGACATAGCTAGATTTTTCATTAGTGAGATTGTGAGGTTGCATGGCATACCTAAGAGGATTATATCCAATCAAGGATCGATGTTTACTGGATTATTTTGGACTAGTTTCCAAGAGGCCTTGGGGACCTAACTTAACTTTAGTACTGCATATCACCTGGAAACTGACGGTCAGCCCGAATGAACAAACCATATCTTGGAATACATGTTGTGCATGTACATGATGGACCAACAGAAGAACTGGGAATAATTATTTCCACTGGTGGTATTCGCATATAACAACAGTTACCAAAGCACCATTAAGATGGTGCCTTTTGAGTTTCTTTATGGGCGATTGTGTAGATGCCTTTGAGTTGGGATCAGCTTGAGGATAGGGTCCTAGTGGGACCAGAAGTGATCCAAGAAATGGAAGATCAAATGAAAACAATAAGACAAAGGATCAAAGAAGTGTAGGATCGACAGAAGAATTATGTTGATGTGCGTCGTGTCGACCGTAATTACTAAGTAGGCGATCGAGTCTTCTTGCAGGTAAAACCGCATAAGAGTTCGATCAAGTTAGGAAAGGGAGATAAACTCTCTCCTAGTTTCGTGGGACCTTTCGATATTGTGGAGAGAAAGGGGCATGTGGCCTATAAACTAGCCTTGCCTAATTCTTTGAGGTGTATGCACGATGTTTTTCACGTATCTGTTTTGAGACATTATATTAGTGATCCTACACATGTTATTTACATGAGTTCCTTGCAGGTATCGTATGAGGGGGCACTCACGACTGAGCCAATTCACATCCTGGATCATCACATTTGATAGCTATGGCATCGAACAATACATCAGGTCAAGGTCCAGTGGGACAACTATAGTCTGCACTCGACGACCTAGGAGGATGCATATGATATGTGCCATCAGTTTCCATTTTTGTTTGATAGATAGACTTATGATACTATGATACACATTATTTCAACACTTATATACTGTAAAACTTCGCGACAAAGTTTAGACCAAGAGGGGGTGTATGTAACATCTCGCTCTTGTGCGCACTAAGAAAACTTATTCTTTGAGGACACTTGCTTGCAAGTGATCCATATTATTATACTATTGGTCATTTGATTATTTTTATGAGGCATTATGGATATGTTATTTTGTGTGTTTACATAAACAGGTTCTATTGACTGGGTTCTCCTGAGTGTGTAGGACTTGGGACCTCGAGGATGAAGAGGCATCGATGAAACCCCTTGGACTCTGGATCGAGTGAGGGAGTGGACTATTGGGTTTTGATTATTGTTGATATGACATATGCACATCTGATTAGATGTTATGATGATTGATTTTATTTCTAACATAATTCATTGATGATACAGGCTGACAATAGCTTGACAACCAGACTCACATGTGGATTGGAGGGGTCATGCATGATAACTAGAGACATTGAGGGAGAGGTGTGGACAATAGCCCTACCACAGCCTACTAGCACTCTTGTTGACTCGAACTATAGGTTAACAATTACCTAGTTCGAGAATACCCACGATGTCGTGAGGGAAGACTGCGATAGTCGCTCATGATGATTCTAAGGGGTGCACAATAAGGGAGGGACATTATTCCTTAGAGGCCCTTAGTCTCCCACAAGATCACCTGGCGTAGTATTGAATCCATGGGTTTTTGATGGCTACCAAGTTAGTCAAGAGGCGGGGGCACCCTTGGAGCACATAGTGCATCCTGAAGGGCACGTCACACAAGAAAAATGGAAAAAGGCGAGTGGCACCCTTGGAGCACGTAGTGCGTCCTGAAGGGCACGTCGCTGAAGAAAAATGGAAAGAGGCGAGTGGCACCCTTGGAGCACTAGTGCATCCTGAAGGGCACGTCGCGTTGTTAAATAATAAGTGAATAAACCTAGATGGCCTTAGAATGAATGATGTGACAAGAAAGATTTAAAAACATTTTCCCTAATAAAAATGTCGCCCAACCTAGGAAATTAAAATCTAGGTCTAAGTAATACTTGTGCAAAAAAAAAAAAAAAAAAATCATAATTAAACATGTGACGAGAAGGGGGTAAGAAATTAAATTAATTTATTAAAATCAAATTATATTGAGGGATTAAAATTTTAAAAGGGAATTGATTGTTTTGTTACATGTGCTAATTAAAATTTATTAATTAAAAAGAAAAGGAGAAAAAAGGTAATTTTCTACACTTGCTAATTTGAGTTTTAGATAAACAGGGAGAGCGAAACTTAAAAGAATTAGGAAACTAAGGGGAAAAGCGGAAACATAAAGAAAAAGGGAAACATAAGGGAAAAGCAGAATGACTGACTTAGTAAGGAATCTTACCTTTAAGAACTTTCTAAATTGAACTCAACTAGGAATTTAGTAAGGGCGTAAGTCATTAAAACATGTAAGGGAATATGGGGACACCTAGGAGCGATTATAGGAATGCTTTTAGGTGGGTGAGGTAAATACGGGTAATTAAATAATTAATAAAATTAATTTCTAGTGCAACTAAGGGGATGGGCAACATGTGTACGATGGATTTTTTTCTAAATTAAATTAATGAAAAATAAATTAAATGGGAAAATGGGAAAGAAAACACTTAGAAACTCTATAAAAAGGATGGAGGAGGAGGAGTATGGATCTCTTCTTTCATGTGTAACATTACGCTGTAGAATTTTTGACTTGACTGACTTATCTTGTGGGAGTTGGGATACCCAACTCGGGTACGAGTGGTAGCTTGACCTTTCGAGGCGAGATGGTTGCTAGTTGTTCTTTGGTTTAGAGTGTGTGGCCCCTTTGCGTCTCGGGGGGCTAACGGGGAAGAAGATTACCCCTAGCGTAGGCTGGGAGGTACCAGTGAAGTCACATCAGTCGCCAAGTGGTAGTTGAACGGAGCACGCGGGACAATGACTCGGAGTTGTCACCTTGGGCTACGGTACGCATGCTTTTATTTTTCATGGTAGATTACTATTGATCTTGCATTTTCATTTATGTACTTTTATTGTGTAAAGAAAAGTGTTTTACTTAGCATTTTTTTTTATCGAAAACTTAAAATCATCATAGCCTTACGCTCACTGCATCGATTCGATCTCCTTGGACCCCGATCCTTGATTGTTGTGAATGTTTTGTTTGTTTTATTGATTACTTGAAGAGTTTGTACTTTATTTTTCGGCATCATCCCTAGTTCATTATTCCATGCCTGAGTAGTCGGCCAGGAGCTGGATCGGTGGTCGTCACTTCGGTGTTAATAGACCTATAGATCCTAATGCCCTACTTTTCTATGCGTGGTTGATGAGTGAAGGATAGTTTTCCCAGTTGTCTACCCCTATTCCTTGATCCTAGTTGAGTGATTGTCTTGTGCCTTGTTGCGATTGGTTACCTCTGCGATTTTTTATCCTTTCCCTCAACAAACTGCTTATGATCCTCTACATTTTTATCTTTGCGTTTTGATGCATTTCCTGGCGAAGTAACTCTATGTTTTTAATACCCTTCCTAGCAATTTAAGTCTGTGTTGATACATTTCCTGGCGAATTTATTGTGTGGGCATTTTTTCTACATCTGGTCTGCCAATTAACTCTGCGATTATCACCTCTGATAGCGAACTGACTCTACATTTTTTAATACATATGGTCTGTGATTTTCCTCTGTACATTATTACTTTTTAAAGGCAAATTTTACCTTGTGACTTTACCCTTGGTTTATACATTTATAGACTGTTATTTTACCCTTTTTTGGACAACGTTTTTTTCATATCTTATGACTGAGTTGAATCTTCCTTGCAACGGTTTCCTTACCTGTTATTGACTGCGATCTTGAGGTTAAACTCAGTGAACTTTTTTTGATGGTAAAACTCAGTTTTTTTTAATGATGAAACCCAACAAACGTGATGTTAAACTCAACAATTTTTCCCCTTTATCTGACCACGATTTTGTGATAAACCACAGTAAATTTGTGCTTGGGTGTTGTGTTATTAATGTCAGAGCGTCCACAATGATAAACTACAACGATTTTTTTTACTCTGCGTTTTGAATTGTATTTTATACTTGTGTTTCATTAAACCACGAATTTATTATCGCTTTGCACAATTTTTGATCCATGGTTTTGGCACCATGCACAGTTTTTATATACCTACGTTTTTCTCACTACGAATTTGTATATACAATGAATTGGAAAGCGTGCCTTCCTCATCTTTTACACATTTTTTTAACTACGATTTCACATAAATTGAGTGCACGGTAACTGCAATTTTTAATAGTTAGGGTAATGTATTTCCTGGATAAAAGACAACACGTTTCTCTATAGGTGAATGTCTGTGTATTCAATGTTTGTTTAAGCAACGAGTATTTCATATTTTGGTTGCATTTTGGTTGGACATCGAATGCTAGCGAACCCGTTGTTGTTACCCTTGCGTTTTCTAACATTCTTTTGACAATGGATTTATAGCTTCAGTGACATCGTTTTCTTTCTGGATGCATTTAAATTATACTGTATGCAAGATTACTATCTGACAGCAATTGATAGATGATTGAATCTTAGGTGACAGTGTTATTTGTGTCATGTTTTTATATATTCATCTGCATTTCCTTTTAAATATAGCCCAACCCTTTTTTGGCTATCACCGTGATGTATTTAGTAGCTGACAGTTGCCTGGAAATTTTATGACACTATCATCGTAATGTAATTAATAAATTGGTGGCTATTGATAGGATAGTACGTGGCATAGAGATATAGTTTAGATGTCACAGTAGATGTATTGATTTTTAGGATAGCGATATAATACGCAGTGTTATCATACTCTGCGATATAATATTGATAGCCATTAATATTCTTGACAGTTGGTTAGCAAATTATTAATCTGCCTCGATTTCACACACAACCTTACCACTTTCCACTCAGCCTTGTCATAACTCGCCCAACGATTTCACCATTGCCTTCCTTATTTCAACGACAACATGGGATGTATGATGTGTGTCATAGATTTGTAATTTTAGAATCAACATTTTACATGTAATGGTAATTGCGTTTTATGACAGTTTTAATATGATGACAATAAATGTTATTATTCAGAAATTTTAATGTTTAAGGACAACGTTGACAGTAATCTTAAATTGACATCTTGATTGTGTGACAGTGTTGGCAGTCATCATAATTAAATTGACAGCCCTTTTATATGGGTTATGCATATTAATAGTCGACAGTTATATAGTGTATAATTAACATCTTTATTCACATTCCTGTGGCGATTTAATATTGAATGTCTTACCCAACATGCCGGTAGTGATTTGATTACACAGAGATACCTACTGCTAATTTGAAATATAATTGAGGGGAAGTGTGTTTATCTAATGGAATAAAGAACGGAAACTGAATGGAATTTAATAGACAACGTGTGGTAAATTAATATTGTTGTTAATGTTATATTAATAACGTCATATAGGGATATTGTTAATATTGTTTTATATTGTTAAATTGTTAATTAGACTTGATAGTTTGACAACAAATTCGTTTGTTTTATAAGTAGTGTATATCAGTAGTTCTCTTAATTTAATGGACAATGGGTAATTGTTAATCAGTGTTTCTTGTTGTTGTTCAACGCCCAACTTAGTTCACCTTATGTTAACTTTTATGACTATAGTAGCTTGGTAACAGTTCACTACCTCACACTTAGACATCTTGCTTAACAGTTAATGGTTGGTGGTTGGAAAAGTCATGTAATAGATTGCACTTTCACCTTTGAAGGTAGTCATATTGCATCTTGTCGACTTGTTTCTTGGGGCGTGGGTGCAGTCTTCTTGTTAGTATTTTGGATCCTAGCGTGTTGGATTCACCTAGAGTCCTTGGCCTAGATAGTTTATGTTGCGTTGGGATTATTGTCGTGCCTATCACTGGGGGACGGCATGACTCCTAATGAGGGGATCATGGCATGCCCTATTGGATAGAGGCAAAGGATAACTTGGTCGGATTCTATGCTTCTCGTTGTGGATGTTTTCCTTATCTTGTAAGCGTTGTCGTGTCGTGTGTTTGGTGGGTCGTCGTTTCTATATTTGATTTACGCATGTATCGCCCAATTTCTCATGGTGCTAGTGCGTGGATTCATAGTTGTTTGTTGCCTAATCTGTGAGCTTGTTTTTCTCGTCAGGTTGTGTGGTTCATTTGTTTTTTTTCATTTCCTTCCTCCCTAAAACAAAAACAAAAAAATTGCACTTTCTGCTTCGCTTGTAGTCGTAACGATTGGGGTTCTTACGAAGGACAACAATGAGAAGAGGCAAAATTCCTCACACAACAAATATGGATTTTGATGATTTTTATGTTGTTTAGTAATGAAGACAGTGTTTCATTATTTTGACCAAGTTTTTGGACAACAAGATTTTATTTAGGCATTTTTTGAGGATAAGATGGATATATTATTGTGGGATATGGTCATAATTTTTGTTGATATTTAACATTCGATTTAAATGATGAGCATGGGAGTTACAAGGGTGTTATGTGATTCAAGTGATTAATTTTATACTTTATAGTCGATGATTATCAAATAAAATAATGGGAGTCACAAGGGGTTCCACCTATTTAGTTATTATTAATTAGACCCTTGGTTATATATTATTATTAATTATTTCTCTCAAACTAATTAGTTAAGCTAATTTGGATTAAATAAAGAAAGTAGTTGAACTATGTTAACTTATTGAGAAAGAATAAAGGTTCAATGAGATGAAGAGACAAGGGGGGAGAGTAGAAGGGGAACTACAACACTAAGGTTTTCTCTGAGATAGCTTTAGTTTTCATTCATTTCTGAGTTTACTTGAAAACCTAATCCTCTTGATGACAACAGGGTCTTATTGAAGGCAACATGATTCAAAATTGAATCATACATTTTAGCAACTTGTTTTAAAGGTGTTTGATTTATCCTTGATAGTCTGTGTATTCTTGTTTGTTTATGAATTAATTTTCATGGATGATAAAGAATATCTTGTAGAGTCAAGCGGCAACATTTTGTGGCAAGTTGATCTAGATCATTAGTTTCAGTTTTATTTCATTGTCAGGGTATTTTTGTATGGTGCCCATCGGAGAGTTCTAAATCTAACTTTGGTCCATACCCTCGAAGGGGTTTTTAAAAGGGAAATACAATTTTGTATCTCATAATGAAATAAAATCGGATTATTGTTCTATCTCATTCATGTGTTTTCATGACTCGGTTCTTCCTTTCTCTTTTGTCTCCATGTTTACTTCAATGTAAAATATGTATACGTTCACCCAACTTTGTTTAATTTTTTATTTTTACATTGTTACAAATATAAATCATAAAATCATCCTTGATCCTTTGTAATTGATACTTATGGATTGAGTGAATGTTTTGAGGCTATAAACCCCGAGTGACATTCCCAACTATCTTATCCTAGTCAAGAAATATCTGAAAATGATTGAGTAAGGTATTTGATACCTTTTCCTCAACATTTATTTGGCGACCATACTAGGGAATAAAAAAAAACATTATCCATGTTTCCCTGGTTTCTTGTATTTAATATTTTGTATTTATTATTTATTTATTGTTTTTGTTTTTTTTTAGGCTTATAATCTTATTTTTTCCTTTTTCCATGAGTCTATCGAATCTTATCTTGCATGATCATGTATAAATCTAATTTGAGCTCATTGTAAATGGTTAGTTGTCCTTATTTTGAGGGTAACTTATGGGAATCTTCTTAGAACCATATTTATGATTTCCTTATCTTTTGTCAATCTATTGGGGTTTATGATATACATACTTCTATAGATTTTTTTCCACTTTCCCTCCATGGTAAAGCAAGAGACTGGTCTAGACGTATAGTATCTAGTCAAATTTTCACAGGAGATTCAATTTTTGTAAAGTTTCTTATCGACTTTCCTCCTCCGCCTATCTTTCATCACTTTGAATTTCTCCCTAAAAGCATCCATGATCCTCCTGGAATATGTAACTTTTTCTATGCTCCTCATGAATAATTAACCCATGGATTGTTCTTAAAGGATAAAAATGAATATCACACAAATCCCTCTCTCATCATGACGAGTCTACAGGAGGACAATCACACATCTAGTAGTGCTATATTCACAGAAGATATTAAGGATTATTTTCCTAGTATGCCTACTAATCCTACTTCTGACAATGCTATATTTGATGTCTTCCCCTTTAATGATGACCTTTTAAAAATATATACTACTCAAGATCAACTTGTGTCTAATGAAGTACTCTTCATGGATGAATCCGACAAGGAGGATTCTCTTGATTTCAATAGCACTATCCATCATATTCCTCATGACCATTTTGAAGAAAATGAAAGAGGAGATCCAAGGGGCCATATATATTCATATGTTGATTCTCCTTCTGAAAATTCCCATAAGGATAATCAAGATTTTAAATTGCAGAATTCCCTCGCAAACCCATTGTTTCAGTTCAAAGAGGATGAGGAATTCAATGAACATATACATATCTCCCTTTCATGGATGATTTATTTTGATAATGATAAATTTAAAGGGATTCATATGCATTTGAATCCTTTATTTTCTCCCTCGATGCATGGTAGTAATTTTCTTGATCAGGAAATCGTAAATGATGACCTTATAATGCTTCAAGAGCCCATTAACTCCAACCTCTTTATCAAAAATTATAACCATCATTCTAATGTTATTGATCATGCACATGTTTCCAATATCAAGCCGAAATCCCATCTTATTGGTTGGTAGGTCCTGCAAGATGGTAATCACTTTTTCTGGATCTTGATAGGCCCACTAATCTTGCTACATGCATTTGTTGGTTGGAAGGGTGATAAACGCTCTTTATGCAACATATTTCAATTCATTAATCATCCATACAAAACAGATGATGAATTTCTCTATACAAAACTCCATCCTACCTGACTCCAAGAATGATTTCTCTTTCCTTTGTACATAAATAATAAATTGGGTTTTTAGTTTATTTAGTTTTGTCTTTCATTTTTTCTGTTCTATTTAGATTGTTTTTATAATTATTAGAAATAAATACAGGATCATCTTTTCCACAACAATGTCATTATGTAAGTATTGTTGATCAATAAACAATAAGATATACACAATTGTCACAATGTCCTCCTTTTAGACATCATTGAAATTGCTTTTTGCTTTCAGTATTGTTGTAGGATAGATGATTTGGTCTTCTTCC
>ML880292.1:3356-16358 GCA_009831015.1 Picea engelmannii
TTTGCAACCTTTTGTGAGTTATTGCCTCAACATTTCCTCTCTAGCCCCTTTTCTTCCATACAATCCATTCCCTTCCCTTGAGGTGATCACTAGATTATGAGAAGAGGCTTATTGAAGGTGCACTTGGAGCATTGTTAAGAGCAGCCTAGACTAGGTTCACGGAGCGTCGACCTGCAAGGATTGTAAGCTTCAATTTTTTATTAATGAATAAAGGAATCTCTTTTCCCTATCCCAAATGATGATGTTTTATGTCTTTTCTTTGATTTATACATAACAATTGATATCTAACCCTAATTTATGAATAGAAATAGCATGCTTGTAGCCTTGTATGCCTAGTTTTGGATGCAGGTCGGCTTTGGGAGGAGACTTGCAGCCTTGGGAGCTACAGAGCTTGAGGAGATCATCACCAAACATTGGATAAAAGGTACAGTTACTGATTTACTCTTCCATTGCTTTTTGTTCATCTATTTTGGTATGTTTGGGGTAGTGTAGAAACTAGATTGGCTTTTAGGGAGTCATTTTCTTTGTCTATACTTTAAACCCTGGTATAGTTATAGGGAGATTTTCCCACTAGAACTCTCCTCTCAACATAGTTGGCCATGGTAGAGTCTTGATTAGATTCCATGATGGAAAAGTAAACAAGATCAGTGGAGTTTTTTACATCCTGGATCTAACACAAAACCTACTATCAATAATCACACTTATTGATGTGGGTGTGTAGGTTATTTTATCTAACAAAGAGTGTAAGATGGTTTGAGGAGCTATGGTGCCCACTAAGGGTGTTTATGTAGGAACTTTGTTCTATCTTGATGCATGCACTATGAAATGTAATAGTTCTTCAATTTTTGTAGTAGAGAGATCTATAGGATCTACACCTTCACAATCAAAACCTTTGAAACAAACTCTTGCTTCAGAAAGCAAGTTACATGTAGATAAGACAATGCTATAGCTCCAAAGATTGGGCCATATAGGTGAGAGGGGCCTATTGGCCTTGAAAAACAAAAATCTTGTCGATGGATTGAATGATTGTTCTTTTGAATTTTATTTTTTCAAGCATTGCATATATGAAAATCAAAATCATGTTCAATTTTATTCTAGTTCTCACAATCATGTTCAATTTTATTCTAGTTCTCACAAATATTTTGGGTTGTTGGACTTAATTCATTCTAATGTATTTGGTCCAATTAAAGTTCCTTTGATTTATAAGGCTTTGTATTATGTATCATTAATTGATGATTATTCTAGAAGGACATGTGTATATTTTCTTAGAACTAAATCTGAGGTTTTTAGTTGGTTGAAGGAGCTTAAAGCTCTATTGGAAAATTAGAATGGTAGGAAGATTAAGGTGTTGATGAGTGATAATGGTGGCGAGTTTTCTTCTATAAAGTTTGATAAGTTTTGTAAGGATAATGGCATTGAAAAAAACAATACAATTCCATATACCCCTCAGTAGAATGGATTTGCAGAACGAATGAATAGAACATTGATGGAGAGGGTTAGGAAGATGTTTAGTGGAGATAGCTTAGAGAAGAAGTTCTAGGTAGAAGTGGTTTCTATTTCATTTCACTTGATTAACAGGTCTCCCACATCATATATTGTGGATAAGACCCCTATTGAGGTTTGGATGGAAAATAATCCCTCTATTCAACATCTTCATGTTTTTGTTGTGAGGCATATGCTCATGTGCATAAGGAGAAGTGACTGAAGTTGGATAACAAGGATATGAAATGTATCTTCACCATCTATGGAGTTGGTGTGAAAGGGTATAGGCTTTGGGATCCTATGGCTATAATTTTTTTTATAGCAGGAATATTATTTTCAAAGAAGTTAAGCCTTCTCCCACAATGGTGCAACTAAAAGAGGATGAGAAGAAGTCAGTGGTTCAACTACAACCCAAGACCAAGAAAGATGAACTATAAAATGAACAAGAAGTTCATGATGGACCATATGAGGAAGGTTTAGAGAGTTTGAAGGAGGAGGAGGAAGAAAATCCACCTCAAACTTTAAGGAGGTCCATTTGGCAAAGAAGGCAACTAGATAGGTATAATTGTAGTCCATCTAATTTCATATGTATGTTTTTTGTATTTGCGAACACCAATGAGCCTTAAACTATGGAAGAGGTAATGGAGATGGAAGACAATTATTCCTGGAGATTGGCCATGGATAAGGAAATGGATTCGCTTATAAAGAATGATACATGGGAAATGGTACCATTTCCTCATGGATGGAAACCCATTGGATGTAAATGGGTGTTCAAAAACAAGATTGGTTTAGATGGAAATGTTTAAAAGCACAAGGTAAGGTTGGTTGTAAAAAGGATATTCCCAAGTTGAGGGGATAGACTTTGGTGAGATATTTTTCCCAATTGCTAAGTTCACATATATTAGGTTCCTATTATCTATAACAACAACCTTTGATTTAGAAATAGAACAAATGGAGGTGAAAAAAACATTCCTACATGGTGACTTGAAGGAGGAGATATATATGACACAACCAGAGCACTATGTTGAAAAAGGTAAAGAGTCATTGGTTTGCAAATTAAAAAAGTTTGTATATGGTCTCAAACAGTCTCCAAGAATGAAATACTAAAAGTTTGATTATTTTGTGTTGGGATTGTAATTTCTTATATTCAAATCATATCACTATGTATTACAAATGAGATGGTGGTCATTTCCTTGTTATCACTCTATGTCACACACCCACTACGACAACCTAGATTTTTCGTCTTTTTCTTCGAGGGACAGAATCCCCAAATTTCTATGGGGCCTAGCGCAGACCATCCCTTCCCTTATCCTCCTCCAAGCGACCACAACCTGGCCTTAGCGCAAGCGCCTTTCACAACTCGCGAGTTGGAGAGTCAAGGCTCTCAATTCCTCTTTCTCCAAACGCCGATACCTGAGATGCGATACGGGTATGGCTCCCTCCTCACTAGTGCCTGCTACATATAACTGTAGGCTAGGCTAAACACTAGCACTACTCGCAACTCGTGACCTCGCGAGTTGGAGTGTTTAGCCCTCGTGCTCCTCCTTTGCGAATCCCCAAGACGCGAGAGGTCAATGTTACATGGACTCTGCAAAGCGACGCATACACGCCACTTGTCTCCTCCGTTGTACTCTGCTTACGAGCTGTGTCATTGCCGCCCATCGCACGAGACCTCGGCTCTCGGCATTTCGCGACCTTAGCGATCAAGGTGCAACTTCTTCATCCTACGAAACCCCGAATCATGATAAGTCAACAATGGGTTGACTCTTTCCCAGGCGACATGTGTCCACCACCTATCACCCGTTCCCACCTTTCTTTGGGCGCTTGTTGTTATGCCACCTGTCAACCACGCGGTCCCCACCTAACGGATGTGCCATGTGTTCGCACGAGCCCTCGATGCTTGACACTTCGTGACTTCTGTAGTCGAAAATAAGTTCTTTTAACCTTTGAACCCCCGATACGCAATACCACGTGGAGGTTTTGATCCAACGGTTCTCTTGTGGCTTGGATCCAACGACCACGATCACGTCGCGATCTCACGAATCGTGAGTTTGTGTAGTCCTACCCTCGACCACTCCAAGTCGCGAGTCAGTGAAATGCTACCCGACTGCCACGCGTCTTGTGTCGATGGACGATTCCGAATACTTTGGGACTTTCAGGACATCATTGAGTCCACTCTCCTGCCTACGCAAAGGTTAAGATCGACGGTCAATAGAGCTCCGAAAGATCCTTGGATCGACGGTCCTGGATCCCATCGCTACTTGCAAAGGCTGAAAGGGTCGAGGTGTTAACGCCTGCATTCCTCCTCTAGATCCATCGGTCTTGACAGATCTGGGGTATTTCCGAAAGGATTTCGACCGTTTGTCTACCAAATGATGGGGTATTCTCTTTCGATAATTGGACTCACTATCCTTTCTGAGCTTAAATCACGAAATTCAACCTCTCGGAGCTTCAAACTTCCACAACTCCGAGACCTTAGAGAGCTACTCTTTCTTGCATAAGGTTTCCAGACCCGGATCGCATGAACCTTCAGACGGTTCTTGGGCAATTGTCCCTGATCTTAGTTGAATCTTTGGGTAAAGGTTCGGTACGGTTCCAAGGTTTATGGTGTAATTCCTGGGGAAGAGTACTCTTGAGGAGCCTTCCCAGAATATCACGAGAATCAAGCAAACAGGATGATTCTCGGTGGAGAGAACTCATGCCCCAGACTTAATAATTTGTACAGAAACCAACTATGGCATGTAAGTATACACATGCATCTATTATTTGCAGTCTAAACACCAGGCAATCATTCTACACGGAGATCATTATGGGCATATAAACATGAGCATGTATTCATGATATTCAATTCAAAATACAAGGCATAAAACACTTATCAGATCCACCAGGCACGATGCAACTTCTAAGAGGGGTGCTCATTTCCACCCAACCGTAGGCTCAGTGACTCCAAATAGATTTACCACTAGCCACCCCCGAGCTAGACCACAATGCTTTGAGATTCAGTCTCCTACTTCCAGCTCAACGGAACTCAAGGATGAAGGTTACTCTCCTTCTCCTGATACAGAAAAATAATCCAGGATGAAGGTTACTCTCCTTCTCCTATATTCAGAACTCCTTGTGTTTCCAGAGTTTCTCCAGCTCTCTTCTGCGATCCCTGTCGCACGCGTCCCCTTCTCTCTACCCTTTACCACACTTCCTTTCTTGCCTTTTTCTCTGCAAGATTGTGTGTGGTGCAAATTTCCCCATCCGTGGTCAGGTCTGAGAGCTTTTACGGATGAGTGGTTCACCCCCATCCCCTCATTAACTCTCGAGGAGCCTCCCCACCTACCAATCTGACGAGAAATCCATTCCAGGGTTAGAGAGTTGCTTTGGTCTTTGAGCAAGTAAAAACCAGTATAGTATTGGCTCAGTGGAAGTTAACGCAACCATTCCAGGTCCCTTCCACCACCTCTCATTAGCCATCATGGTCTCTTTTAGCGCATCCCCCTCCCAGCAGTCATGCAACACATATTCATAACATAATTTACATTCATCGACTTTTTTTATACAAAGGTCCGTCAAATCAAACATTCACATCTTTGAGTTTTCCATAGTTCTTGGCCACTACAATTATTTTTACAGACTGGGGGAAACAGGGTGTTACACTCTATATGTAGATGATTCATTTTTTGGTAACAATAAGGATATGATTTTTGATTTGAAGTCTCATCTTTTAGCACATTTTGATATGAAGGAATTGGGGGCTACAAAATATATATTATGGATGGAGATCAATAGAAATAGAACAAATAAAAATCTTTGGCTGAGCCATAGTAAGTATGTAAACTTTGTGCTACAATGTTTTTGCATGCCAAATTGCAAACCATCGAGTGTTCTTATTTCTATGGGAACTAAGCTTTTAGTTGAGCAGTGTGTTACAACGCCTACAAAGATGGAGGATATGGAATATGTTCCTTATGGTAGTGCAACTGGTATTTTGATGTATGATATGGTATTTATTAGACCAAACATTTCCCAAGCAATGGGAGTATTGAGTCGATTCACGACTAATCTTGGATGTGAACATTGGTCTGTACTGAAGAGGGTCTTCAGGTATTTGCGAGGTACTTTTGAATATTCCATCCACTATCATAGTAATGTTTCAAGGGACCCACACTCATTGGATATACAAGGTTATGTGGATTCTAATTTGGCAAGGGATGTAGATAGAAGGAGATCTAAGAGCGAATACATGTTTCGATTGTTTAGTGGAGTAGTAAGTTGGACGAGAAAGCGACAAGTTGTGGTTTCTTTGACCACTATAGAAGCAGAGTATATGGTAGCTACGCATGCCTGTAAGAAGGTCATTTGAATTAAGAAATTGTGTTCAAAAGTAAGGCTAAGTCAGAGATCTATTACAGTTCATGTGATAGTAACAGTGGCATTTGTCTAGCTAAGAACCCAACCTTTCATGTGAAGAAAAATAATATATATATCCAATACCATTTTTGTTAGGGACATGGTAGAGGACTGAAACGTGATACTAGAGAAAGTTGACACTTTACAAAATGTTGTAGATATATTGATGAAATTGGTGAGCATAGGTAAATTCAAGTGGTGTTGTGAGTTTATAGGCCTTATGTCCCCTATCAATTAGCTCATAGTTTGATGCATTCTCCATTATATCCTTGCAAGGTATATGACAAGTGGGAGAATGTTGGGACATGAGTATCATACATCTTGCAGTGTTATAGTGGATCAAGGAATAAATGCAAAGTTATAGTAGGAAATAAATGCAAAACAGTGGCAGGGAATAATCGATGAGTAGTGGCACAATGTAAATCACTAATAAGCAATGAATACTAAGCAACAACAATTGACCAATTATTTGTTGGTGGTTTCCAGCATGTAGAATTGAAAAAACATAAATGGTTTATGGTTTTGTTATGCGTATTTATTCAATGCTAGGATTGGAAGAAAATTATTATGCTAATGAAATGTCTCCAGAATCCTTATGCTATTGTTGAACACTCTTGTTAATAACACATAGACTTTATATTGTAACCATTTAATTGTTGAATATTACATTGAGCGTGTTTTAGAGTGTGGAGTTTTTCTCCCAAAAGGGTTTATCCTGGGAAATCATGTTGTTAATGGTTTGTTGTTTATTTCGTTTGTATACAAAAGTTTAGTTCTAAATTTCTACACATTCTTCTCTCATGGATTAGTGTAAGAAGCATATAAAATAAATGAATTGAGTTTTTTCCCTCTTTTACCATGTACATTGGGTAGACACCGTGTATTTTATGCCTTAGTTCAAGGAAAATACAGTTCTTTGTTATTCAATTGAATCAAAGACAACTTTCCAATACATATAGTGAAACAAGGCTCAAAGCCATTACAACAATATATTCATTATGAGCTCAACATGTCATTTATGGGAATTGAATCTGGGTGGGAAGGATAACAATCTTTCCTTCCAACCATCCAAACTAAGCCCAATTGACATTCATTGTAGGAAATATATGTCCACGTTTTTCGTTGAAATGAATTGAAATAAAGCAAGACCAAAAGGAGAATTAAAGGTGGTTGTTTTAACGTTTTGTGTTTTGATCTTTTTCCGAGGTATTTTTTGATTAATTTTGCCCGAAATATGACAATAAATTGTTGTCCCTGTAGATTTGAGTGGTTAATCTGCCCCAAAAAAATTTCAACACGTTGAATCCACTTCTACATTCGAAAATACAATTTAAACAACATAAAATTGTGATTCCGTGCAGATTTATATAGTCATAACAAAAATAACCAAAAGATAGAACAGTTAGATAATGCCAAATTAAATTCGCAGCAACAATTTAGAGGCTCTATCCTCAAAGCTCAATGCGCTCAATGCTTCGTCATGTTGTGTTAATTATTTTTATCAGATTTGATATAGACCGAGTAATTGGCACAAAAATTAAAAAAGGTGGACGTGCCGGAGTGGTTATCGGGCATGACTAATTATTTTTATCAGGTTTGATATAGACTTCAGGGATTAATTGGCACAAAAGTAAGAAAAAGTCGACGTGCCGGAGTGGTTATCGGGCATGACTAGAAATCATGTGGGCTTTGCCCGCGCAGGTTCGAATCCTGCCGTCCACGTTTTATAGATTTTCTCTGACTGTTCATACATAACTTGTCTTTTGACATTGCTCAGCCTTACTGCTAGCTTCAGCTTTGCTGTCTAGATTGCTTGAATTGTGCGTTAAAATTCCGTCCACTTTTTATGGATTCTTTCAGACTGTTCATACATAACTGGCCATTTGACAAGCTCAGAATGATTGCTAATTCGCTGGCTATATAGATTAGCCCATACGATACCATTTTTGTAACCGTGAGACAGATTTAAAAGTTGCTTTCATAGCTCAGTTGGTTAGAGCACCCGTTTAGTAAGCGGGAGGTCATGAGTTCAACTCTCATTGAAAGCATTTATAACCTTTACATCAGGTTTTAAGGTTTTACCGTTCGTTTTTATTTTTTATACCATCTCATGTTTCCAAACTGAGGATCTGAAGGTCGCGTGTTCGATCCACGGTCTCCGCATTGTTTAAATCTTAACAACGTTTCAAATATGCTTAAATTTATGTACTTATGCCGTTTATTGTACAAGTGATTTGTCACTTATTTTATGTTTTTATTGTGCGGGGATAGCTCAGTTGGGAGAGCGTCAGACTGAAGATCTGAAGGTCGCGCGTTCGATCCACGCTCACCGCATTGTTTAAATTTTAAATGGCCTTAAAGTTAAGGATTTATGCTTTGTGGGATTTTTAGTACTTCGTTTTTCGTTTAAGGCTCCACTCCAGTGTACGGCACTGCGTGAAGTGACTGAAAACAAATAAATTACGTATAAACAGAACAGTACTGACATCCAGATGTCCGTTTCACTGCGTGTAGTGACTGAAAACAAATAAATTACGTATAGACTGGCTGAAACTCCAGTATACGGCACTGCGTGAACTGGTTTTATTTTCGTTTAAGGCTCCACTCCAGTGTACGTCACTGCAGTCTGCGTGAAGTGGCTTTATTTTCGTTTTAAGGCTCCACTCCAGTATACGGCACTGCGTGAAGTGGCTTTATTATTTCATTTTTTGTTTAAGGCTCCACTTCAGTGTACGGCACTGCGTGAACTGTCTGGAAAGTTGAAATAAATACGCGTGAAGTTTCCGGAAACGGAGTAAGCTAATTTGGAGCAATTTTTCTTGGAGCAATCTTTAGTCTCGAGTTTTACTTTTCAAGTTTAAAAATGAGTTTGAATCTGACTAAATTTTCAGGGGTAGTTTGAGTTTTGAATGGATCAATGTTTCATGCATTTCAAAACCTTGCCTTAAGGGGTTATGTCTCATTTTAAACCAACTCAAATAGTTAGAAAATAGATCAAAATTTTGGATTGACAGGAAATTTGAAAACGAACTGCCAAAAAACCTGCCAAAAAAAAAATTACTCCCAAGTTAGCCCACTCCGATGTAAACAAATAAGTTACTGACTGAAAACATTTTAAGGCTCCACTCCACATTTTCAGGCTCCACGCAGGCTTGGAATTTGACTGGTTACAGCGTGTCTTTGGTCTCCCAACCCGTATTTGACACGGGGTTATAAAAATTACACGTCACTATTGACTTGCACTAAAATTATCAACTTTTCAAATTGACCTGTCCGTAAAAAAAAAACTCTTATAGGTATGCAATAGCTTATAGGTATTAGGATTACCTGCATATAATATAGGGCAAAGAATAGGCTCGAGACTTGGAGGCTCGAAGTTGGGTTATACAAAGGGAATAGCTTATAGGTATTAGGATTACCTGCATATAATATAGGGCAAAGAATAGGCCCGAGACTTGGAGGCTTGAGGTTGGGTTATACACAGGGAAGTAGTTGTATAGGAGTAAGTTATAGGCATGGAAGTAGTTGTATAGGAGTAAATGTCAATGGTTATCTCAACAACATCTTGACCTTTGACCAGAATCCATTCAAGAACTTCTGGATCTGTTTGGAGAAGCACCACTTCAAACCCTCGTTTAGCATTAGCCAGCAGGTTGTCTATTCAAAAGATTTCCTTTTCATTTATCCACAACAAGAAGCACGAGGACCTGAAAAATCATTGTACAAAGTCATTCTTTCACACCCGCTGGTGATTAGATTCGGTTGGACCAATTTGACACTTATAAATCTGTATAAAACGATATGCATGAAAAACAAACTCCTTTCATCAAAAGTACACTTAACATGCAAGGTACTTTTGAAATACCAGGCCTGGCTCCACGCCACTGAGCGAAGTGGCTTATTAATTTCATTTTTTCCGGCACTGCGTGAAGTGGCTGAAAACAAATAAATTACCTATAGACGGAACAGTACTGACATCCAGATACCCGTGGCACTGCGTGAAGTGGCTGAAAACAGTTTTCGTTTTAAGGCTCCACTCCAGTACAAAGCACTGCGTGAAGTCGCTGAAAACAAATAAATTAAGATCAGTACTGACATCCGGATATCCGTGGCACTGCGTGAAGTGGCTGTAAACATTTTTTTAAGGCTCAGAGTGGATAAACAGTACTCAAACCGTCCCATTTTTCGTGCGTTTTTTTCTCATAATCGGATAAAAATCTGGTAGGAATTCTCTCTTGGATGCAAAATTGCGATCCCCGTAATTGCAAACTGTAATTTTTGGGACATTTGAATCTACTTAAATGCTCAAAATTGCAATTTGAATGAACAATTCTTTATCAGCCTAGATTTTGATAGATACAGGGTAATCTGAATGTTAGGTAATTAACACAGTCTCATCATCATAGGATAAATAGGGTGAAATTTATCTATCAGTCATACCACCCATCATTGTATTATTTAAGCAAGGTGAAAATTATCTACTAGACACTATCAATCAGTACTACCTTCTATTGTTTGTTGGATATCACACCATCTAGTGAACACATGAAGAGAACGCAATACTAATAATTGGTAGTGTGCCTGGTGAATATCACTTGTTTACTATTCACTATCCAAGTGATTGTGCCATGCAGATTTTGCAATTTCATTTTGCAATTTTGTTGGATATCACACCATCTAGTGAACACATGAAGAGAACGCAATACTAATAATTGGTAGTGTGCCTGGTAAATATCACTTGTCTACTATTCACTATCCAAGTGATTGTGCCATGCAAATTTTGCAATTTCAACATTGACAATAACGATATCCGTTTTAGGGTTCTCTGGATCAATTCATATAATAAAAAAATAACAAATCCAACAATGGAATATATCATGAAAAATACTAACAAACCATAAAGATAATAAGTATTTCATTAAAAAAAAAATATTTTAAAAACTAACCAAAATATTTATAATAATTTACATAAATAATCATAACAATAACAAATTAAATAGATATTTATGATAGAACATGTAAGAGTTGGAAATAAATAAATAATATAAATTGATATCATGAAACATGTAAATATTGAATATGTATAAATAATCAATATATAAGAACAAGAACACACATAAAAGCAAATTGATATTTAAGAAGTTCAAAACAATTTATTATAAATATTTGTATTTCATACATATTACAAAATAAAATCATTAATCATTGATTACAAGTATTTATATTGCTACAATAACTATCCATTAAGTAGATTTAGTGTATGTTGTTGCAATCTTACAACTATTACATTTAGTGTTGTGTACATAAACCATTTTAAATAACAATTATTATATTTATACTCAATTTTATATACATAAATAATAAAATAATCAAATATAATTTCAAATAACAATTAAGTTTTTAACCCAAACTAAGATACTTGAATTCAAGACTATGGATCACATGACTCATGGATCAATTGAAGCTTAATTCAAAAGACATTTGAATTCAAGATTATGGATCACATGACTCATGGATCAATTGAAATAGAATCATACAAAATGCAAAGTAGTATTGTATATCACACTCACACAGATACATTACATGTATATATAGTTGGAGTGAGATCCAACTAATTCTAATTTTGGAGATTTAGGTTGAGAGAATATCTCAAGAGTCTCCTACAAAACCTCAAGCCAATCCCCAAACTTAGCACACAACATTAATGTGAGCATTATCTCTAACACCCCCTTTAATACTTACATTCAAAAAACTTACAATACTGAAATCATGATTACAAAATATGTCTTTGTCTGACTGGTCCTCATACGCACTTACACCCATCTCTGAATTTCATAGACACGCTCTTTCTCTCCCATCATCTTCGAGCTACCACTTCATACAACACAGATAAAACTGCTTCTGACCATCTTTGACGTTCTTTGTACAACCGACGCTTCTCGACTTCCTGAAGGACAATCTTGATACTGAACCATCCTATGGATACACTTCCATCTGTGGAATTCCCCCGAAGAGAAAATTTCGACAGTTATATAGGACAATGATCTGATTACTAGATATTTTCAGCAGTCAATCATACAACTGACCTGCTTTAAACACATCTACTACAATATACACAAGGATACCTGTAACTGATGATCTTGAAGAACCTAAGTACAACAAGAATCTCTAGCTTTTACAGGCTTGTAAACATACTTCAAACTAGTGAACATGTTCTTACATGGCACCGAAATACATCAATAACTACTAGCTTCCACCAATCTGTGAGCCTACTCGATCCTGACTGACTTGATTTCCATGCGCGTGGGGTAGGTTGTCGTTGGCTTTGAGCATGGGCTCCATAAATAATAAAACAAAAATCCTCCATTCCTTCTCCAGTGATCCACACACCAGTGATCTACACACATTAGATGATGACTCTCTCAACGAAAAATGACTTCTGTAGATCTCTCTTATGCAACGCATTTTTTTCACAGCCCAGAGTGACTCTCGTATAACAACAAGAGAGGCAGTGACTTCTCCACACAACAACAAATATATTAAAGCCCTCTTCTGGTCAGCAGACTCGGTTTCTGCCTCTTTATTCCACAGTTGTGTTGCAATGATTTACCTTTTGCAATGTCCTCTATAAGTAGTACACGGTAATAAATTTTGACAGTGAATGGCACACAACCTTTCTCCTCATCCAACTCTCACAACAAACAACACAATCTCACAACCCTCTCAGGGATAATTTCTGTGGTTCTTCCACGCAGACTTCTTTCCAAACACATAAACTCACTCACAAAATAAAAAAATCACTCAAATATTACCTACAGCGGAATTAACACACTCATACATACACATAAATTGACACAACAAACTATAGTATTCCCATCTTCCTGGGCTCTCCCGTGAGGGAGTTAAGCCCAGAGCTGATCCAGATTATTTTCGGCACGAAATGAGAGCGGAGATATAATAAAGAAATGCACAGAAATATTGTAGATATTCAATAATATAACAGAAATGTATCATAGATGCAACCATAAACAAAGATATACAGTAATACACGATTTCTATTAATCAGAGAAATGTACAGAGACTGTAAAAATACAGAGTGAAAGACTCGCTAGAATGGTGGCA
>WSFP011479838.1:0-16358 GCA_009831015.1 Picea engelmannii
ACTTTACTTTATCATTTAAATAATCCATCTTGATTTTGTCACTTTACTTTATCATTTAAATAATGATTTCTTCTTTTCAGGCACTTTTACTTCTTTGACCTTTTGGGGTTTCAAGCCATCATATGGGGGTCCTCCAACTTCATAAGGCCATAACACTCAAACCGTGAGGAGTTATGTGACATTCCACATACAACCAGAAATGGCATGAAAAGCACTATCCATCTAGGATATTTTCACCAAAAAATTCATTTATATTCATCTCATTAATCCACATGCAAGCATGGGTCCTCCAACCATTCTTCTAGGATAACCCAATCTATAAAGCGTCTTCCCATGAGGGATTTCACCATAAGGGGACCTCTTTGGAGTTAATGCATTTGTGCACCTTATCAACCATGATAAGACAATAATGATTAATCTTTGCATCAGTTTGTTTCCACTTGGACATATATCATTCTCATTAAGGGCATCATATCAATCAATTACTTGACATCAATCAAACCAAATTATTTACATCAATGACATAGGATCCAAAAATCACTCAAATAATAAAACCATTGGAATCAGTGACAAACCATTGGCATCAATGACAACATGATCCAACAACTTATTCCATCGATTATGGGATTGGATGGTCCCTACATGAGAGAGAATTTCCTAAACTTCGTGGTGTATGAAAATGTTCAAGTACCATATATTTTCCTATGTTGACTCATGGTTCCTTATGAAGGGTTCCTTCACCTTGTTCTTGTGCCATTTTATACTTCCCAAGGGATCCTATTGATCTCATTCATGTTCTGATAGACAAATATCCTATTTATTATGTGCTTGGGGTATTTTCTGTGATCTTCATTGTTGTGTTTAATGTTGGGATTGTTGAACTTGTGAGTGTAGAATGTGTTGAAGGTTCTATTGTGATCTCCTCAAACTATTTTTTTCCTTTCATCCCTTCATTATCTTCTCCCTTGTTGGTGTTACCCCCTGATGAATATATATCGTTAGGGTCTCCTAGCTCTTTTCCTTTTAATGGTGCATCACTTCTCCTGATGGAAGCTTCATTACCATTCTCATTTTTATCTCTTGGTTCCTCGTGGCCTTTGTTGTTGCCTCCCTCTTTATCCAGTGGTTGTGGTGTTTGATTTGGGGTATTATGATCACATTCAATTGTATTCAACTCTATTTCCTTGCCTAAGTATTTTGTTTCTTGGGAAAATTTTGTATCTAACACCTTTGTTACTTATTCATTTACAATAGTGTTGGCAGCCCAACACATTTTTAACTTTTTAAAGAATCAAATAATAATCTATGTAGCTGCCTACCTGGGGTCATACATTTTGTTCTTCATAAGCAATTTTTGAAACTACAAATGTGAGTTTTCAGTTATTCCTAGTGTTTTTTTTTTCATGCTTCGTTCATGACTAAAAGCATGAAAACGAAGCATTAAGAATTATGACTATATTATATCTTTATTTAAAAATTTATGAAAGGTAGATGGCTCCATAGTTTTTGTTAATGAAGACTTTGTTTCCTGCTATCAAGCTCATCTTCCTTATTGATTCCTTAAATGTGAAGAATGCTTATGGATTGTTTTTTGAATCAACAAGGGTCCTTTTAGTTTAAACCTTGATGTATTTTTGTGGCTCTTGGTCATGCGTTCCCTTGTCACTACATTTTGATCTTTTAAATTTTTCCCTATCCTAAAATTTAAAAACGAAACATACCTTGTTGTGCAATGATAAATTTTTAATGCACCTGGTCGTGGCCTATACCATGTGAGAGGTGGCAGTGTGACGACATAAATCCCATCACTTCAAGCTTAGTATTGGGTTTTGCATGTACTCCTCCCATTCATTTTACAAAACACCTATCATTTCGTATTGAGGAACTTCTTTTCATATGCCCTAGGTTATTGATGAGTTTTGGGTTTGAAATGTCGCTCTGGACTTCGAAACCCTCCATACTCACTGTGTTTTATTGAATTCTTGTCGAATCACCATGGCCCCGGTTGTTAGGATTGAACCCAGTGGCTCTCAGACCCTACTCCTGTGCGATGATGCAAGGGAGGATCTCGAGGGTCAAGGTTGGCTTATTTTTATTGAGAAATTCCAAGGATTCAATTTGTGAACCACTCAAGAATTTTCCCTTTTGTTTGAAAAATGTCGATACAAGGTGGGAGACATTTAGGTTGAAGTCACAGAGGATTTTTTAGGTCAAACAACAGGTCTTCCTTTGATCGCGCATAAGTGGTTCAAAAATGCTAAAGTCCAGGAGGTTCCATGGAACCTTTTCTTCACGTCTCGAAAAATCAATTGCTGCGATAGAGGTATGCCCGTGTCCATTTTGAAAACCCAATGGAATGGATTGCTAGTAGTCTTGAAACAATTCGTGACGTGTGAAGGCCGTTTTGGTTTTGTTTTTCTATATCATATACATTTTCTTATGAATTTCATTGGGTTCCAATTAAACATGCCATATTACTTATGGAGAAGCTTGTATAAAATGGCAAAGAGGTATAAAAGGAAACAATTGGATTCAATCTTGTTTCACCATGGATTAATAAAGATACTTCTAGTACACCAATTGAAGTTACAACGTGATGACTGGAATGCCTTCTTGACCCGAAATGGTTTCGTTGACTCTAATGTTGTAGAGGTTGACAAACCCGTGATAGAGGAAACCATAGTCCCTTCATCTACATAGGCCTGTGTTATAAAAACCCTCACTAAGCCTATACTCGACACAAAAGTTGTTGAGAAAAGCCATGAACAACGCTCACGACCTAATGCCTCTGCTAAGAAGGAAAATAGACCTGTAGGCAATCCATCTAAAGGTGATATTGATTTAGGTTTTAAAAATAAAAGCGCAGGTAGGTTGATATCGAGGAAACTGTGAAATAAATCAAACCCTCATGTGAGATCGATCAAAATGATCGAGATCCATGAAATCTTAGACTCAGAGATCGAAAGATTATTGGCTGAGGACAACCCTCCTTCCTTCCAAGAAGAACCCCACCAGGCTTACAATTTTGTGGATAATCTGCAACCTTGCTTGAAGCACAGTCAAGGGTTTCTAGGTATTAATTTTGATAACAAATCTAAAGGCAATAGTGAAGACAGTTCAACACACAACCGTGGGTATTGTCAAACGGTCTTCACAAGTTCACAATGTGAAACTTGTCTTTTCTGGATTGACAAGTATTACACAGACATACCCATTTTACAATAACATATCAAAACCCTTACCGATCTGGTTGACCCCCTAACAGATGAAAATCATAGACTCAAGTCCATTGCTCAGAGACAAGGAAAATGCCCAAAGACAACAAGGAACATCATAGTAAAAAATGTCGAAAGTGTCACAACAATGATCAATTCTGAGATCATGTGAATCGATTTGATTTTCCAGTTAAAGGTAAAGATTTGTTTTTTTCTTAAAATAGTGTTACATTCTTGTTCATAAAATAAATTATATTTTGTTGCTAAAATAAGACTAGCTACAGAATCAATAGATTTTGTATCCAGTCTATTCTTATTCAAAATTTGGAAAATATTGGTTAAATGTATATCTGAATTTCATTTATTTTATCTTTTTCTTTCACGATATTTGGGAGTTTTTGGTGACTAAATGATCTGGAACTTTTTTGAGCTTATTATCCATATCCATGGCTCATTTTTGTGTAAACAGGAACAAACTATTTTTTCATTTTTAGAGATTTAGTGTGATCTGGGGTGGTTATATCCCCCCTATTTTTGTAATCAGTAGAGGATTGTGGAGATTTAATATTATCTCATAAGATAAGACAATTATATTTTTTGAACCCTTTAAAAATTCATATTTTTGTAATGGAAAACATCTTGGCCTGGGGTTGAAGTATGGAAAATTAATTCACAGACTTGAATGGAACAAAAACGCATATTACAGCTTTAGCTTCTTGTGTATGATGTCTTAGTTTAAGTTATGTTTATCTTGACATGATGATAGGTGTTGATAGATTTTGTCTTCATGATTTATTATGAGTTGGGATACTTCATTTATAAATATTGTCCATATGTGATGTTTCAAATATTATATAGGGTGATCATCTGTTCAACTCAAATTATGAGATTTATCTTTAATTTTTGTTGAAACATTTAAATCCAAAGTTCTTACAACAAGATTTATCTCACTGTAATTTCTTGTAAATCATAATATCACCATGATTATTTGCATCAATTTGTTCTGTCGTTAAAATTCAATAGTGAATATATTGTGTTGCATTTATTCCGAACAGTTTCAAGGTTCATTGCAGATTTATCTATTGGACAAATTGGTCGGACTTTCCATAATTATACAGATGTCGGATGCACGTTGATTAACTCATTGATAGGTTAGTTCATTTCTTTCTGTTGTTTATTTGTTTACGAAACTCTAATATATGGTCTAGATTTGACCATCCACACACTTCTGTTTCATAGTATATTTTTTTGTTTAATCTTAGATAAATAAAGAAAAACCAAAAAAATAGTTTATGTGCTTTCTTTATCTTCTTTTTTTAAAGAAACCATCTTTTCATAGATTTTCGTGAGTTTAGATTAAAACTCACAACTTGTACATCATGCACATAAATTACAAAAACAAATCTGTTGTGTAAATATTGTTATTCAATAGTTATATAAATACGTATATTCATATATACATTGAGTAGTTATTTGTTAGTTTTCTCTTTTCCTTTTATTTGTATATTTTAGGACTTTTAGATTGTCCAACGGAGCCATTAAACCCATCGGAGTGAGTCACACCAAATATCTTGGGTTATTTAGACAACCACGGACCCGACTCGTTTTTCCAATTGATGGACAATCATTTTCTCTCGTCAACAAATGGCGCTAGAAGGAGGGCCTAAACACAATTTATGGCACGTGGAGGTCGCAAGGCTCCTTGCCCACACACCCGCTCCCCTATAGTAATAAGAATTCATTCTGACAACAACGTTACTTCTCAAACAACAACCACCTCAAACGAAAATCCACATATTACCGTTGAGCTAGTAACACCAAACCCTCAAGGGTCCGACGTACAATAAATTGTTTGTCAGTCACTTCTAAGGACACACGGTGCTTTGGCCCGTATCAGACAACCAGGTCGACCACTGAATCAACCGCTAGATTTCTCTGATATTAGAGAGAAACTCGAAGGCTCTGGTCTTCTCCTAAATCCTATGGATCTAGATCACATCCCTACTCCTACAGCGAGAGGATATGGTATCCCACCTTCACCGTTGCCTTCATCTCCTTCCTCTTCGGGAGAACAATCATCAGACGAAGGGAGTTCTTCATCTTATCCTTTGACACCACCCACGCCCACGGAAAATCCAAACAGTCCCGCCAGAACTTGGCTTGATCAAGATGTTGTGGCCATACCTGGACCCCAACATCCCTTACCTAAACATCTGGAGAAATGGCTCCCTAAATTCGATCCAGATTCTAAGCAAATCGTTGAGGATCACATAAAAAATTCATGCTATCCATTAGAATCCGAAATGTAGAACACAAAGATGTAGTATGTAGACTTTTTCCATACACTTTTGAAGGCAATGCCTCTACTTGGTATTTTTCCCAACAACCCCACACCATTGTATCTTGGGATAGATTCAAATCTTGTTTCCTAAAGAAATTTGGAGATGATAAATCTCCTGAAGTTTTAGTCATGGAACTCTCCAGTTTAAAGATGAACCCCAAGGAAAAAATAAAATAATTTAATCAAAGGTTTCTAACATTAAAGAATCGAATCCCCATTGATTCTATGCTTGTTGAAAATCTTATCATCGCACACTACACCAGAACATAACAATTTGGGTAAAAAGGTCTAAGAAGGAAACATTATTGGAAGCCTTCAAGGAGGCAAGCCAAATTGAGAAAGATATACTAAGCCTAAAAGATAATATTAGTAATGAAGTAGAGATTACCCCATCTTCCAAGAAGAAAATAAAAATTCTTCCTAGACCCCCCGAAACCAAAACTCAATTAGAGAGTTTAGATCTAGAAAGTTTACAAAAGGTCGTTCATAAACTGTCAAATCAAGTTGTAGATTTAAGGAGATCGGCTGAAGAAGCTTCTTCAAGAAAAGGGTCTTACAAACCTCCTTTTAGAAAACCATTTCCCACAAACTGGCCCAACTTAAATTCTGAAGGCCTTAATTTAAAAAGTCTACAATATGCAATACAAACAATCCTTGAAGCTCATGACAACTTAGTTCCCCCTGAGATTTCTGAAGATGTAGTTGGACAAGAAACAGTGGAAGAGGACGAACCCTCTCCCAACATCTTTGGGCATTTTTCGGATAGTATCTTTCAAGCCAATTTTGAAACGGTTCATCCTTATAATACCAGAAGTAAAACACAAAACAAACCCTCTTCTGAAATTGGAACTAATGCAACTCAAATATAGTTTAAGCAGACTGAAACTAAACAGAATTCAGCAACCCCATGTTTAGAATATGATCTGATTGAAGACCTTAACAAACTTAGAGCTAATATTTCTATTTATGAATTGTTGAAATTTCCTTTTCTTCTACAAAAGATGATTCAGAACATTGTAGAAAACGACAAAAACAACAATCCGAACAACAACAAATTTGTAGAAAACAACCCTAAAACATCTCAAAAGGTCCCCGTTAAAACCACACTAGAACCCTTGGATAAAAGAGACCTTGCTGTAAAAAGTGTAACAAATGTAGATAAAATAATTCTTGGGACTACGACTAAAAACCAACAAAGTTCCGTTGTTAACGCTTGCAAAAATGTCCCACCTTTTCTGTTGACCTTTGAAATTTTCAATAGAAATGTACATAATTGTATGGTAGATTCTGGCACATCATCACATGTAATGCCTTGGTCTGTCTGCCAAAAAATCAATGCTGAAGTCCAACCTTCAAGTCTGAAAATTATTCAGCTTGATCGGACTAGTGTTAAGGTGATAGGTGAATTAAAAAATATCCTTATCAGATTATCCTATAATCCTAAAGTTCACCATATTATTGATATTATTGTCATGGACATCCTTGAATTATATGGCCTATTTTTAAGTAGGGATTGGTCCGAACAACTGCATGGTTACTTTGCGATAGACTAGTCTCATTTGTGGCTGCTAGAGAATGGAAAGCCTAATAGAATCAAGATCAATCGTGAGCGTTATCTCAAACTTACCATGATTGATTTAAATGACACTAATGAACCATTTACTGCTTCTTCTAATTCACCTGAAATGTAGGGAATGGACACCTTTTTCGGTAACTTCATAGCAGAAAATTCTACCATTACTGACCCGAAACAACAATCAGAACTCATGACATGCACACACTCGACAACTCTCCCTAATATGTCACATACAGCTGATGAGAATCACATATGGTCTCTCTACTTCGATGGGTCCAAATCTAAAGAAGGAGTTGGTGCAGGATGTGTGCTCATTAACCCAGTAGGTAACAAAACTTTGATGGCTTTTCGATTAGAATTTGAATGCACAAACAACACGGATGGATATGAGGCACTTCTACAAGGACTCAGAAAGGCATTAGATTTGAAAATACAAAATTTCATGGTATTCGACAATTCAGAAATTGTGGTCAAGCAGGTAAGGAATTCCATTCATTTCCTATCTCCGCACCTGAAAAGTTATCAAGATGAGGTATGGAATCTAATGCACAAATTTTCCACATTTAACATTAATTGCATTCCAAGATTAAATAATTATGAGGCTGACTTGTTGGCTAATGTTGCTTCTAAACTATTTCCCGCAAAAGGCCTCTCTCCGAACACGTTCTCCATTGAATTGTTGTTCATACCATCAGTCTCAGACAATATCACTAATTGGAGAGTGTTCGATGACGATCAATAGATCATCAGTTTCTTGCACATGGAAGACACTTTCCAAGGTGCGATTATCGATGAAGGCACCCACGATGAAGACCTACGCAATTTTACGGTAATATTGGACCCAAGGTCTCAGGAAACGACATCAGATATGGTAAATTCTATCCCAAAATCTATGGTAAGATTATAATTTTTTGATGATTTGCATGATAAATTCAGAAAATCGGTGAATTGTAAAACAAATAGTTCTTCCTTGACCCATGAAAAAGTAAATCTAGGAACTAAATATAATCCACAATGCATCAATTTGGGAAGAATATGTTCCGAGCAAGATTAATCAACCTTTATTAAATTGTTTAAAGAATTTAAGGATGTCTTTGCTTGGATGTATGATGATCTAAAAAAATTTGACCCTAACATTATACAACACATCATCCCCATGAAACCCTTGACTCATCATTTTCAACAGAAGTTAAGGAAGATGCACTCAAAACTAGAACCAACGGTCAAGAAGGAACTAAACAAACCATTGAATGCAAAGATAATCTTCCTGGTAATGCATACACAATGGGTTTCTAACCTTGTCCCTGTGAGGAAGAAAAGTGGTGAAATACAACTATGTGTCGATTTCTGAAACTTAAACCGAGCATCTGATAAAGACAACTACCCTGTTCCTCCGATGGAACAAATTCTCCAATAGGTATCCAGTTCTAAAAGATTGTTGCTACTAGACGGTTTTTTAGGGTATAACCAAGTCCTCATGTCTCCTCCAGACCAGCTAAAAACCACTTTCCATACTCCATGGGGAACCTATGCTTACAAAAATATTCCCTTTGGGCTTATAAATGTCGGTGCCACTTTCCAGAGAGCGATGGATATCATTTTTCGCAGTCTAATCAATCAATCTGTAGTGGTCTATCTCGATGATGTCATGATTTTATCCAAGAATAAGGGGGATCACTTAGCCCATCTGAGATCTGTTTTACAACGATGTTGTAAGTACGACATCTCTCTAAATCCTAAAAAATATGTCTTTGTAGTAGAACAAGGCAAGATTCTCAGATTCATAGTATCCAATGAAGGTATGATCAATGATCCCGAGAGGACTCAAGTCATTTCAAAACTCCCTCCCCCCTCTTCCAAAAAATCTATGCAATCTTTCCTAGGTCAGATACATTTTGTCAGAAGGTTCGTTCCGAGTTTTTCGAAAATGGTGAGGCATTTACAAAAATTAATAAAAAAGGATGTGCAGTACCATTGGAGACCTCAATAAAGTCAAGCTTTTGATTGAATAAAAAAATCCATAGTAGAGGCTCCATCCCTAATAAGCCCTGACTTTTCATGAGATTTCACTCTTTACACGTTTGCCTCTGATCGATTTTATGTCATTGTGCTAACCCAAAGGAATGCTGAAAACAACAAGGTTCCCATTTCCTTTATCAACTCAACCTTTAAGGGAGCATAGCTTAATTATCCAGCTGTAGATCAACGGTCTTACACTATTTTTAAAGTAGTAAAACATTTCCGATCGTATCTACTGAAATCTAGAACCAAAGTCATTGTTCCTTACGTGGCTGTCATAAATTTATTAGTACAGAAAGAACTGGGTGAAAAATGGGCAAACTGGGTGACATCCTTACAAGAGTATGACCTTGAGATCACCCCAGCACAAATTTTTAGAGGTCAAGGTCTATGTAAATTGGTCACTGATTCAGTTGAAGAACAACAAAGTCAAACTAATATGTTAATTGAAGATCAACATAATCAAAGTCAAATATATTGTATACAAAATCTTACAAATCCTTGGTATGACGACACTAAGTTTTATCTAACACATGGTTCAGCTCCTTGTCACCTTGATCCAAAAAAGAGGAGAGCGTTGAGATTAAATTCTACACCTTACTATCTTGTGAATGGAGTATTATTTTGCAAATCTTTTGATGAAATCCTTATGCATTGTCTAGCAAGAGTTGAAGTAGATAAAGTCTTATCTGAATTGCATGCAGGAGAATATGGTGGGCATTTCGGTGGAGACACTACTTCCCACAAAGTACTAAGGGCAGGGTATTATTGGCCCACACTTTTCAAACATGCCCATACATTATGCCACAAATGCGCAATTTGCCAAAAGGCTTATGGACATGTATAGAAGGCAGCATTCCCGCTGCAACCTGTCTTGGTGGATTTCCCTTTTCAACAATGGGGTCTTGAAATTATTGGCCCAATTAACCCCACCTCCTCACAACAACATAAGTACATAATCACAGCAACAGACTATTTCACCAGATGGTCCGAGGCAGCACCATTAAAAGTGGTGAACACTAGTCAGGTAATATATTTCCTTAATTCAAACATCATCACTCGATTCGGTATTCCTAAATGTCTAGTGTTTGATAATTCTTCCTATTTTTCGTCCCTTGAAATGAGTTCCTTTTCTTTAGAAAAAGGGATAAAGATAAAATATTCTTCCAGCTATTACCCACAAGGAAATGGTTTGGCAGAGTTGAAAAACAAAAACTTGATCAAGATCATCAAGAGGACGGTTTCAGAAAACCACAAAAACTGGCATAATGCACTATTCAATGCAATCTGGGCTGATAGGGTAACTCTGAAAACTGATGTTTGTAATTCCCCCTTTTTCCTTGTTTACAGAAGGGAAGCCATTCTTCCTTTTCATATTCTTCTTCCTTCTCTGCAACTATCACAAAAAGTTCAAGAAGAAGACTGTCTCCCTCTCAAAAATTGTATGAATGCGTTGTTGAAGTTAGAAGAGGTAAGGACTCAAGAAAAACAAAAACTGGATCAGCATCAACATATTGTCAAAAGCTGGTTTGATTCCAGTTCTATTTCGAACAAGAGTTTTGAGGTAGGTGATCTTGTCCTCAAGTGGGATAAACCTCATGAAGGGAAAGGGGAACATACTAAGTTCCAAAACCTGTGGTTGGGACCATTTTTAATCACTGAAAAACTAGGTCCTAGTTCTTTCCGCCTGCAGAATTTAGAGGTACAACCAGACACCTTCCTGGTGAATGGCCAAGCTCTCAAAAGGTATTTCACCTGACAAATCTCAGATACACCTTTTGTACATATTTTTCTGTTTTGGTTTCTTTTGCTTTCTGTTTTCTTTTCTGGTTTGTTCTTATATTTATTTTTTATTGGCCTTTTTTGAGTCAAACATGCCTATATTACAGTTTAGTTCAGAAGGGGAGAACATAATGCTTCATCTCGAAACAACTGTCAAGGGCTGTAAGAGCATCAATTGTTGTGTTTTTCTAAAAAACGTAGACTAGTGAAAGATGGTATTTTGTTTGAGAATTGATTTTTGGTTTCAATCTACATTTGAAGGAAAACATGACTATCATTAAAAGATCTTTACACTATCCCTTCTTTTATGAACGCAACTCAACGATGCGTCCCTATCCTCGAAAAATTAGTTTCATTTATGAACTATTTTCATATCATGATGAAGGTTATCAAGGAAAAATTTTTAAAAGGCCTGGAAAATAACAAGTTTTGTAAAAAATGGAATTTTCAATGTCACCCTGCTCTGCTGAATGTATTTAAAATTATATTAGAGAGTGAACAATTTCTCAAGAGTTGTGGGAAGTGTTTGTACACGAGCCGAGACATTGAAGAGGTCTGTTAGCAGTGGGTAAATGCATGCATGATGCCAAGACAACTTCACCGAGGTATTGAACAGGCCCACTGGCAGTGAAGCGATGTCAGGTTAAAGAAAATTCTCAGGTATAAATTTTTATTTTGGTCATAAGAATCCTTCATTCTGATTTGAAATTACTTGGATAGGATAAAGGCATCAGAGTGGGTTAATTAACATCCCTCTCGAGGCTATGGATGCCTGCTGGCAACAATGACCCTATCAACAATATTGGAGACAATAACTTAAACATCGTGGCTTTCATTTCTTAATTCTATCACCAGATTTCATTTTCTTTTAATGAAAGATATCTTAAGCTGGACCACGCAATGATTGTCAAAGATGCTCAAATGTCTTTCAGTTGTTCTTTTATTTGAAATCATTCAAATATTTCTAACCTGAACTCGTTAGTGATACAGAGATAACTTCTTCTCCAATCAAGTTGCCATTGTTGGCAGCCCAACATATTTTTAACTTTTTAAAGCATCAAATAATAATCTATGTAGCTGCCTACCCGGGGTCGTACATTTTTTGTTCTTCATAAGAAATTTTTGAAACTACAAATGTGAGTTTTCGGTTATTCCTAGTGTTTTTGTTTTCATGCTTCGTTCATGACTAAAAGAATGAAAACAAAGCATTAATACTTATGACTGTATTATCGCTTCATTTAAAAGTTTATGAAAGGTAGATGGCTCCACAGTTTTTGTTAATAAAGACTGTGTTTCCTACTATCAAGCTCATCTTCCTTATTGATTCCTCAAATGTGAAGCATGATTATGGATTGTTTTTTGAATCAACAAGGGTCTTTTTAGTTTAAACCTTGATGTATTTTTGTGGCTCTTGGTCATGGGTTCCCTTGTCACTACATTTTGGTTTTTAAAATTTTTCCCTATCCTAAACTTTAAAAATCAAACCTACCTTGTTGCACAATGATAAAGTTTTAATGCACCTGGTCGTGGATTGTACCATGTGAAAGGTGGCAGTACGACGAAAAAAAGACCATCACTTCGAGCTTAGTGTCAGGTTTTTCATGTACTCCTCACATTCATTTTACAAAACACCTATCATTTCGTATTGAGGAACTTCTATTCATACACCCTAGGTTATTGATGAGTTTTGGGTCTGAAATGTCACTTTGGTCTTCGAAACCCTCCATACTCACTATGTTTTATTGAATGATTGTCGAATCCCCATGGCCCTGACTATTAGGATTGAACCCAATGGCTCTCAGACCCTGCTCCTGTGCGATGATGAAAGGGAGGATCTCGAGGGTCAAGGTTGGCTTGTTTTTATTGAGAAATTCCAGGGATTCAATTTGTGAACTGCTCAGGAATTTTCCCTTTCGTTTGACCGATGTCGAGCCAAGGTGAGAGACATTCAGGTCGAAGTCACAGAGGAGTTTTTAGGTCAATAAATAGGTCTTCCTTTAACTGGGTAGAAGTGGTTCAAAAATGCTAAAGTCGAGGAGGTTCCATGGAGACTTTTCTTCTCGTCTTGAAAAATCAGTTGTTGCGACAGAGGTATGCCCATGTCCATGTTGAAAACCTGATGGCATGGATTTCTAGCAGTCTTGAAACAATTCGTGACGTGCGAAGGTTGTTTTTTTTTTTTTTCTATATCATATACGTTTTCTTATGAATTTCATTGGGTTCCAATTAAACGTGCCATATTACCTATGGAGAAGCTTGTATAAAATGGCAAAGTGGTATAAAAGGAAACAATTGGATTCAAGCTTGTTTCACCATGGCTTAATAAAGATACTATTAGTACACCAATTGAAGTTACAACATGATGACTGGAACGCCTTCCTAACCTAAAACGGTTTCGTTGACTCTAATGATGTAGAGGTTGACAAACCTGTGATAGAGGAAACCATAGTCCCTTCATCTACATAGGCCTATGTTACAACCACCCTCAGTAAGCCTATACTCGACCCAAAAGTTGTTGAGAAAATCCATGAACAACGCTCATGACCTAACGCCTTTGCTAAGAAAGAAAACAGACCAGTAGGTAAGCCATCTAAAGGTGATATTGATTTAGGTTTTAAAAATAAAAGGGAAGGTAGGTTGATCTTGAGGAAACTGCAAAAGAAATCAAATCCTCATGTGAGCTCGATCAAAATGATAGAGATCCATGAAAGCTCAGACTCGGAGATCGATAGATTCTTGGCCGAAGAAGACCCTCCTTCCTTCCAAGAAGAACCCCACCAGGCTTACAATTTTGTGGATAATCTCCAACCTTTATTTAAGCACACCCAGGGGTTTCCAGGTATTAATTTTGATAACAAATCTAAAGGCAACAGTGAAGATAGTCCGACACACAACCATGGTTATTCTCAAATGGCCGTCACAAGTTCACAATGTGAAACTTGTCTTTTCTGGATTGACAAGTATTACATAGACATACCCATTTTACAATCATAGATCAAAACCCTTACCAATCTGGTCGACCCCCTAACAGATGAAAATCATAGGCTCAAGTCCATTTCTCAGAGACAAGGAAAACGCCCGAAGACAACAAGGAACATCATAGTAAAAAATGTCGAAAGCATCACAACAGTGATCAATTCTGAGATCATGTGAATCGATTTGATTTTCCAATTAAAGGTAAAGATTTTTTTTTGTCTGAAAATAGTGTTACATTCTTGTTCATAAAATAAATTATATTTTGTTGCTAAAATAAGACTAGCTATAGAATCAACTGATTATGTAGCCAGTCTATTCTTATTCGAAATTTGGAAAATATTGGTTAAATGTATATCTGAATTTCGTTTATTTTATCTTTTTCTTTCATGATATTTGGGAGTTTTTGGTGACTAAATGATCTGGAGATTTTTGGAGCTTATTAGCCATATCCATGGCTCATTTTTGTGTAAACAGGAACAAACTCTTTTTCATTTTTAGAGATTTAGTGTGATCTGGGGTGATTATATCCCCCCTATTTTTGTAATCAGTAGAGGATTGTGGATATTTAATCTTATCTCATAAGATAAGATAGTTATATTTTCTGAACCCTTTAAAAACTCGTATTTTTGTAATGGAAAACATATTGGCCTGGGGCTGAATTATGGACAATTAATTCACAGACTTGAATGGAACATAAATGCATATTACAACTTTAGTTTCTTGTGTATGATGTCTTAGTTTAAGTTTTGTTTATCTTGACATGATAATAGGTGTTGATATCTTTTGTCTTCATGATTTATTATGAGTTGGGATAATTCATTTATAAATACTATCCATATGTGATGTTTTAGATATTATATAGGGTGAGCATCTATTCAACTCAAATTATGAGATTTATCTTTAATTTTTGTTGAAACGTTTAAATGCAAAGTTCTTACAACAAGATTTATCTCACTATAATTGCTTGTAAATCATAATATCACCATGATTATTTTCATCTCTTCGTTCTATTGTTAAAATTCAACAGTCAATATACTGTGTTGCATTTATTCCGAACAGTTTCAAGGTTCATTGTAGATTTATCTCTTGGACAAACTAGCTGGACTTTCCATAATTATACAAATGTCGGATGCATGTTGATTAACTCATTGATAGGTTAGTTCATTTCTTTCCATTGTTTATTTGTTTACGAAACTCTAATATATGGTCTAGCTTTGACCGTCCACATACTTCTGTTTCATAGTATATTTTTTTGTTTAATCTTAGATAAATAAAGAAAAAACAAAAAAAATAGTTTATGTTCTTTCTTTATCTGCTTTTGTTAAAGAAACCATATTTTCATAGATTTTCGTGAGTTTAGATTTAAACTCACAACTTGTACATCATGCACATAAATTACAACAACAGATCTATTGTGTAAATATTATTATTCAATAGTTATATAAATACGTATATTCATATATACATGAAGTAGTTATTTGTTAGTTTGCTCTTTTCCTTTTATTTGTTTCTTTTAGGACTTTTAGAATGGCTAACAGAGCCATTAAACCCATTGGAGTGAGTCACACCAAACAACTTGGTTTATTTAGACAACTCTAGACTAGACGCATTCTTCCAATTGACGGATGGTCATTTTCACCCGTCAACAAATAGGAATTGAAGTGTTTACCTCTTCACTGTCACTATCATATATCATGATCAGGTCAGCAATGATAGTAGCTACTTGTGACAAGACATCCAGAAAAATTGTTGGCTCATTTGCTACACATTATTTTGGTCACCCCAGTGATCCATTGACAACATGTGTTCATGTTCCCAAAAAGAGCCTTTCTCCATAAGGAAAGTGGATGGCTTTCTCTTCTCAAAAACCCTATTAAGAGAGGTCTTCAAAAGTTGCACTATACATAGGGTACAGTGATGCTTGATCATCACCCCCTAATCTAAAGTTGGGATGCAACGTCTCCATGGGCTACAGTATACCTAGGGTGCGACGATGCCAAAAGACTAAGAAAAGGTCAAGTTTCACGAATGTTCTAGAAGGGGATCTTCTAGAAGATGAGGTGGCCTCCGAACAGTTTGGATCTTACTTGCTTCTCTGATTTGGTGGGATCATCCTAATCTCCTCAACCATCTCTCTTTCACATTATATAAAAAGGTATCTCTCATGGAAAATGCTAAGGTTGAATAGGCTAATATTGTATGGAGAGTTCTGCATTAGATCATGCTTGAGAGCCTCGTTTCAGTTCATCAAGTTATTGTGGGTCTTCTTCATTCAATATTGGAGCAAGTGTGTGTGTTGGAGCAAAGGGTCATCAAAAGGGGACCTTGCGACATCAAGGCTTTGGTTATAATATCCACTTTCACTTTAATATGATACAATGATATGTTTATTTACCATAAAACTAGTCTTGTTTTATTGTATGATTCCTTGATCACATACATAGGTTCT